>RPOG01005247.1:0-34495 GCA_008086565.1 Thalassoma bifasciatum | reverse complement strand
CACCGAAAGTGAGAAAGTGAGAAGCCGTCCAACACGGTAGCACCACCCCTCCCTCAGCTGTCCCGCTGAGTGGGCGGCCATGTTGTTTGTGCTGTGAAACTACCGCTGGTGAAGTGGAGCAGCAGCGGTAATAAAGCCCAAAACTCACAGCCTGGGTTTGGATATTTACCTTAGACCGATCTACCCATGGTTTATATCATCCCAGCTCTGTGAGTGGATGGGAGCTGACGTATATGAGGGGGGGGCAGGGCGGGGGCTGCACCCAGACACCTTGTCGTGACCCTTTGTGAAAACCAGTAGACACCTTAGAGGAAACCTGATCAGCAACGAAAACAAGAACGAGTCAGATCTTTATTTAAGGTAGAAGCTGGGACCTGATATTCAGAGGAGAGGAGACAAGAAGGAGGAGGAGGAGGAGGAGGAGGAGGAGGGTGAGGGTGGAGTACCCCCCCCTCCTCCTCTCCTCCTCCTCCTCCTCCTCCTCCGTCCTTCTCTCTTCTGAGTTGTTTTCTGAATGCCTGCCAGGAAAGTTTAATGGCTGTGGAATTTGGACAGGAAAAAAGCGGCGCTGGAAGTTTCAGAGGAAGTGGGGATTTGTGCCTCACGAAGGCAGCACCTCTGTTTGTGCAACACACACACACACACACACACACACACACACACACACACACATATAGTCAGATAGACAGACAGACAGACATATAGGGAGACAGACAGAGGAAAAGCGTCAGAGAGCTTTTCCAATGAGCTGCTCAGGCCTCGGGGGGCGACGGCGCTCAGACAGGCTGTGATCACTGAACCTCACATGGATGTGACCACGCATACGAGCTCAGAGACAAACACACACACACACACACACACACACATATATATATATCAACAAGCAGAGGTGCTGAAAACAAACACATGCGCTTGAATTTAAAAATATTCAGGTGCACACATGCCGCAAACGCATCACGCGGCCGCACACACCATCACACACCATTTGCATCTTCCTGCTGCTCTGAAACAGGATCTTCAGCTCAGAGCGAACTCACCTCGAACCTCCGAGCAGCTGCTTCTCTGTGCCACTGCAGAAAAGAGGAGACGTTCAACTTTACTAACCAACAACAGAAAAAGTTTAACATTAATAGCCACGTTTACATGCAGACTTTTTTCACTCAGATTGAATCAGAATCAGAAGAATCAGAATTTACTTTATTGTCCCGTCAAAGGAGATTGATGCTGCAACCAGAACACACAAAGGACAAGACACAATGACAATTGTAAAAAGTCTAAAGTACAGAAATGATAGACAACACAATGACTAAAGGAGGTAGGATAAGAAACACCGTACACATATAAAGGCGATGACATGTTTAGACCTGAGCTCAAACCAAAAAAATGGAAAGTAACATGCAAGTTAATGCAAAAAAGTGCGAAGTGTGAAAGTGCATGTAGGGCAACAATGATGATGGTGCAAGAGAAACATAAGCAACCAACAAACTAATTGCCATTAAGTAAATGAATTGCATAGATGAATCGGAATAGATCACGTCACATGTAAACAGTCGACCTGAAATCACTCTGATTGAAGCTCTCAGGTCGACTGTTTACATGTGACGTGATCTATTCCAATCCGGTGTTTTCATGAACCACAACATTTAAACAGAACAGACCTTTTACAGACACGTGACACTCGCAGATCAACCACGAGTTGAAAAAGATGAACATTTCAACACTTTTATTCAAGCAACAGCTCGTTTTTCCAGCGGTTCCTTATTTATTTGATGTTTCGGTTTATCCCGGCTTCGCTTTATTTTTCATGGACTTTTTTAAATAGCTCTACATTTCTGTTTTTTTCCTAGTGTGCGACTATATTTAGTTCTTTCAGATTTGGGAAAAAAAGAAAAACTCTCCGCGGCAGACCAGTTCTGTGTTTACTACACCGTTTACATGAAAAAACTTTCCTTTTGATCAGTTTGGGAAAAGGAATATTCTACCCATGTGCAACCAAATGAAATTCCATTCAGTTTTGGCCTGTTTATTCCCATTGAAGCGTTTGTATGAAGCGCTTTTATTCGATTCAATCTGAATATAAGGCTCCATGTTAACCCAGCTAATGTTACAGATGGGGCCTGGAAGTCTGCAGGTTTCCTTTAAGCTCCTAACGAGCTCATCATTGAGATCACCTGTCCTCATCACACCTGTGTTCATCAGCCCGGCTGCTCTTTAAAAAGGTGGTTTCTTTCCCTCAGTCAGTGTGTGACACTAACAGCCAACACCTTCAGTTGTTTGCTTAGTGCAGGAGTTCCCAAACTTTTCTGCCTGGGACCCCCAAAATGGCAGCGTTGGTGACTGGCGACCCCCTACTGTGGTACAACACTAATGGACCAATCCAAAAACAGACAAAAAAAACTATGAAAAACCCCCAGGATACTTAATTTAACTCATCAGTAGAAAATTAACCAACCGTTCACTGCATCAAACTTCAACAAAGAAATGTGAAAAACAGATTAAAATTTTTCTGTTTGCATAATTTCATATTATCTTTAACCCCTTTTTTGCTTTTATTCTTATGGTGATAGATAAAATATGGAATTGTTCATAGTTTTTAATTTTGAGACACATTCCACGACCCCCTATCAATGTCTCGCGACCCACCAAAGGGTCCCGACTCCTACTTTGGGAACCACTGGCTTAGAGTTTGTGTGAGTGTTGTGGGGACAAAGGGGTATCTAGAGTTTTGGTTAAAGAGTAATCTCAGATCAAAACTTCCACTCCATCTTTCAGACCCCAGAGGCCTTTTTCTACTTGTTTATTTGAGATTTGAGGTGTGTGTTTCTTTTGTTAGTTTCTTCACCTTGGATCACTGCCATTCATATCCAAGTCCTGCTGAAACTCAACTGTTAATTATGGTTTCAAACTTAACTCAAACTTGCAGAAACAGACAAACATTACGGAGACGTTTTATTAAGTGGAGCTTTTAGCAAAAGCAGGACCACACCTCAACATCACCCCTTCCAGTATATAAACCCTCCTTACCCACCATATCCTGTTTGTTCTCTCTTCGTACATCCCTCCCACCCTCCCCTTATCTATCTATTCCATAATTCGTAGGGTCTTTAAATAAAAGGGGGGGTCCGTCGTGCCCGGGAGCTACGGCGGACTCCTTCTCATAGCTTCCCCAAATCGCCTGTGACATATAAGCACGTTTGCATTTACTCATGTAAATAAACCGTTTTAAATCCTATGTTGATGTGTGGTCCTTGCTAGTGAAACAGTCTATGGACTGAACATACAGCCGGTGTTAGTTGGCGAATGCAGTGAACACATTTGCAAATTGTCTGACGATGAAGCTATTTTGTTGCACGTACCCAAAGTAGAGAGGTGTTTAGTTTCCTTTGCGTCTCTTTTTTTACCAGTTTAGCTACTTGCAACATTTTTCTTAGACATTTTTGGCATGTGAAGGTGTGGGTCAACTACTACAAAGTCATCCGATTTCATTTAGAAATTCAAAAAAGATGAATGTTACATCCCAGAATCTTGAATTCCAACTCTGAGAAACTTCTGTAACTTTAAACTCGAGACTCAAGGTGGTTGCTCCCTGCAACAACAGCTCAATATTGCAATTTTCAAAAGTATTTTAAAGCCAATTAGTTTTGTTTTTTTGCTTTAAAATTATCCCAGGATAGTAATGTGCAAGTTCTACCTGTTGGTGCATGGGTGCGGCATGCCAACGTTTTATAGCAGCAGATAATCAAAGTTAAAAAAGATGTTTGTTGTTCTGCTTTATTTTAGCGCGTATCATGTTCGCTCTCAGGATGTCGTCCCGTTTCCCACAGTTCCCCTGTCTCATGTCACCACCTAATGACTGTTCATCTGCGCAGCTCCCCATCCTTCAGCCCACACCTCTGAGCGCTCGGCCCAGAGACAGATGGGTAGACATGGGGACAGACAGGCCAGGAGCCCCCCCCCCCCTTTAGACAACCACCCAGTAAACCAACCAGTCATCCTGTACTGGGAAAGACGGAGGCCACTGTATCCATTACACACAGTTCCTGAAGGCCTCAGCGTGGAGATGATGATCCTCAACACTCACCTGTACACACACACACACACACTCACACATGTGCATCAGAGGAATCACAACCTTCAAAGAACCGTGAAGTGACAGAGAAACTTCCAGATAAGCTTTTGTTGACATCAAACAGGGCGGCTATATTCTTAAAACCAAAAACAGGACCCCCAACCTCAAAGATCCTCAAAGACGACAAAGTAGCTTCATAACCCAAACATTTATCTAAAAACTCCTTTACTGTTTGAAGTAAACAATTTCTGTGAAGTCTTTTTTTCTTACAATAATGACTTTTTAATCTTAAAATTTTGACTTTTCATCTCCGACTTTTGAATAATCTTGAATTTTTCATTTTTCAAAAATTTTGAAATTTTGACCTTTTTTCTCTCACATGAGTTTTCATCTGAGAATTTTGACTGTCATCTCAGACTTCTGAATTTTTATCTCATGATTTCAACTCTTTACCTCCAGAATTTTGACTCATGTCATAAACTTCGATTTTTCTTTTTCTCAGAATTTTTACATTTATCTCAATTTTTGAATTTTTTCATTACAGACTTGAATTTTTATCCCAAATTTTGACTTTTTTATCTCATACTTGTCAATTTTTATCCCCAAATTTTGACTATCTCCTAATTTTGACCATTTGTCTCAAAATTTCAACTTTTCATTTCATATTTTTGAATTTCTCTCAAGTTCTTGATTTTTTTTCTTCATCTAAGATTTGAATTATCTCTCACATTTCAACCTTTATCTTACAATTATAACTTCATCTCTGAATTTTGACTTTTTATTTCAATTTTTGAGTTTTCATTGCAGACTTTCGAATTTAAGCTCAGATTTTTGATTTTTCATCTCAAATGTATGAATTTTTTATCCCATAATTTCAACTTATTGTCTCTGTTATAATATTTATCTCGGAATTTTGACTTGATCTTACATTTTTGACCTTTTATCTCAAAATTTCAACCCTTCATCTCATTTTTTAAATTTCTATCTCCAAAGTTTTGATTTTTCATCCCAGACTTGAATTTTTATATAATGTTTCCCACAATTTTGACGTCTCATAATTTTGGCTTTTAGCTGAGAATTTCCACTTTTTATCACAAAATTTCAATGTTTCATCCAAAATTTTGACCTTGTATCATAAAATTTTGACCTAACATGAGCCAGTGCAGCTTTGCACTGGCTCATCATTTATAATTGGGTCAATGGCATGACGTCCCTTTTTTGTGTCCGAGTGCAATATTTCCTTCCATCATGAATTGAGTATTTCATCACATGTATTTCTTTATTCTATGAAACCTGTGTTATTTGAACACATCTTTAAACTATTAAAATATAACATGTTTTTTTGTGTTTTGGTTCCTCAAACCCCCAAAATGTCAGGTGGTACAACCAATGTAATAATGTGAAATGTTATTTTAACATCAAATTATTTATCTTATTCACAAATAAAAGAAATGAAACACACAAAATGAAAATGTATGAGTCACTACAGACACTTGAGAGATACTTGCCAATAATTTCACACAGAAAAAATAACAGGAACATATAAATATATTTTCATATATTTGGTTGCTCCACCTGACATTTTTGGGTGCTCAAATTAAAAATACTAAAAAATAATGAACCTAAAAACTTTGAAATGTTGGTCAACTACTGAAATCTGTTAGAAAACATAATTCTTCTCTCAGAAATATGCTTTTATCCATTTTCAAAGAACTTTTTAAAAATAAGTTTTTAGACCCTCTTTTTGCCATTGACCCAATTATCAATGTTGTGTAGAACTAACTGGGAAAAACACAAAATATTTCGGGGAATTTTATGAAATCCCCTTGGACATAAGTTTACCACCAAAAAACCGGACATGTGTGGGGAAAAAGGTCGTTTGGTCACTTCACATTATTGAACCTAAAAGTGAAAGAAGAGTTGTCTGACGGTGTCATAAAGCTGTTTGTGTCTCCATCCATCTGCAGCCGCGCCGCGTCCTGCAGGGTGTTACATCCAACACTTCCAAAGACAAACACACCCAGAAAGAGGAAATGCCTCAACAAATGGCCCCAAAAGTGAAGTGACCGCTGCGTTGGCGTGACTCCTCTCACCTCACCTGTGAAGACGAGGACGACGTGGGGCGTTAGAAGCTGTTAAACCCAGTTCAGAGGCTGTTAGAGGAGAGCGCCCCCCTGCTGGCTCTGCAGCATAACATCTGACACCACAGCCTGACATGAGAAACAAACTTTTGGCACCGACGTCTGCCCTAAACAAACTGAGAGCTCTTCTGGACGCAACAGGAGGCCGAGTCCTGATAAAAAACAGGAGAAGAACACAAGTCCACAGATATCTGTCATCGTTATGGATTATTTTTGACATGTGGTGTTCCTCAGCGTGGAAAGTATTTTGTGTTCTTGTGTTCTCAGAGCAACTGCAGCAAAATAAAGCTGTTCTAAATTCCATATGCTGCTCGCAATTATGTTCTTTTCTTGCCCACAAGTAATGCCTTTGTCATCTAGGTATCTGTTTCGATTAGCCATCCTGTCAGAGCGCGGGGATTAACGGATCAAAACCTGCTGCCAGAAGAAAATCTGAGCAACAATCTGCTGTTGCTCTGAGAAAAGAGAAGTAAGCAGAAACTGTTCCTCCTTCAGAAACGATACAGCTCATATGAGTCCCTAAAAAAATTAAGTTGATTTGATGTTGAGTGTTTTAAATTAGGGTAAACAGACACACAAATATCTTACACTGGAAAAAAAAATCTCTGTACAATACTGACAGCAGAGACGCCAGTAATTTCCTTCATTATCCAGAGTAAAAAAAAGAGATTAAAATGAACAGTCTCAGCTGTATGTCAGGCATGTAGAGGGCGATATAACTGTACCATTTACACGACATTAGTATAGAGGCCAAAGAAGAGGTGAGCTGATGATCTGGAGTTTATATTAAAAAACTTCTTCTCTAATTGCAGAAATAGTGCAATAAATGCACCGTTTTGGTAGAAGTCAGTCAGTAGATTCAGCAGAAGAAGAATGAAACAGTCAGCATTTCCACTGAAAACTCTGGCTTGCTGTTTACATGGCAACAGTGGAAAAAGTGTGAAAAATCCCACTCTGGAGGGCGTTTTCAAAGGTTTGTGTTTTAGGTCGGCTGAAATGTCGTTTCCGTGTAAACAGGAGGCTGAAATGCTACAATATTTTTGTTTCACCCTAAAACTGTTGTCATTTTAATTTATTGTTTTATATTGCATTATATTGTATTGCTTGTTTTATATCTGTTTTAGTCCTCTTTTAATGCACTTATTCTTGTAAGGTGACCTTGAGTGCCATGAAAGGCGCCCTTAAATAAAATGTATTATTATTATTATAAACAGGGCCTAAGGCTGTAGCTCTGCAAAACAGCTGGGAGGGGCTAAAGTGTGCTGGTTTTAAAAAATCTGATCTAAAAACAGAAAAAGTACTGCAACTGTGAGTGAAGAGGGAACGCATGCAAGAAAAAAATGCACCGTCTGAATGTAAAAGTGGATAATATTCCTGTAAAAGGCTGGAACGAAAAATCTGTGCTTTTATTACGGTACACTGGAGCTGTACCTGATTATTCTCAGGATGGAACTGGGGAACAATCTGACTCCCAAGCATGTTCTTACCTTCTTGTTCCCATAGTGCCATGCACAAAATATAAGTCATACTGGTTTCTTTCCTTGAAGCAAAGTGTTATGGTGCAGAGTTACCTGGAAATGTATTGTTTTTGCAGCGAAACTCACACACTACAGAGTGTGTTTGCGCTTATATCAGATAATTTCAAATCACCTTCATTGTTACCTGTGCATCAAACTTGTAAATGATGTGATCATCTTTGCCGTGCCCTCCCTCCTGTGTGGTATCACTTAAATGACGCTCTGTTATTGTAGAAAATGTAAGAGAGTAATAAATCTGCAGCTACAGCGCGTCTCTCATGAACCGCCTGACCGTGAGGAGTCAAAGTGTGTGTGTTAGTGTGTGAGTGCCACACATGTTCTGCGTGTTTTTCCTCACTCTTTCACCCACTTCTCTTTGGATCTCTTACCCCAGTCGTGATATATCTGGACTCCCAGCACCGCAGCAGCAGCTCTGACAGATCTCGTGACTCTGCTACCTGCAGTAAGGGGCTTCCCTGTCGACCCACCTCGGGGCCGGGACCGTGGCAGCGGGGTGGAACAGCAGCGGGGCCTGTTTACTCAGCTGTGGGCCTCCCCAGGTCCAGGGGAAAGAGAGGATGTGTTCAGGGCCTCATTAATCATGGCTGCTTCGGAAGAGATAAACAGGCCGGGCCCAGCAGGGATGCTGCAGCTCGCTCTGCTGACGGGGGGAGGAGAGAGGAGAGGTTTGGGGAGGGGATGGTGGACTCGCACACCAGGGGATACACCATAACACTTGCTCTTTGGTTCCACATCTGCATGGCCGTGCAGGCTTGTAAATCTACATTCCTCGTCTGGCCGGATGCAAACAGACGCCCGATGCAAGTGCATGAACCCGAAAGCCAGAGCTCCACACACACTGTGGCATTGTTGTGCTTTTTAATTATGAAGCCAAGTTATGTGTACATTCTGCAGAGTTCCTCCAAAGGATTACGTCAAACTAATACAAAACTTTTTTAGCATTCAGAAAATAACATTCAGCGTGCTTTCTTTGAGGTGTCACACAAAGTTGTGCACCCTAAAATATCAAGAAGTGAAGGACTCATAAGTAAAATGAGCCAAATATTGGGTCAGAAATCTCTAATTATTTTGTAGCACTCCTTATTTATCATGTTGTGTTGNCTGTGATCTGTTGCAGCTCGGTCACTTTTTATTTATTAACGGAAAGTTCTGCACTCCAAAAGTCCAAACCACAAATATCTGCCCTTTTTCTGATACAAATAAAATATTCCTGATGTTAACTCCACTCTGCTGGCCTCAGTCCCGGCAGATCTTTCCTTCCTCTCCATATCCCTCTCATACTTCTCACTTTCTCATTAAAAGAAAAGAAAGCTGGGGAGATTTGTATCCGACAGTAAGAAAAGGACAGAGAGAAATAGTGTTTCTGTCAATCTGTCATGTGGACGAGACAGCGGGGTCGCGGCGCTGTTATTCTACACCCACGCGCTCCGAGGAGGGAAAAAGAGGACCTTGGTGAAACCTGCTCCAACTGGGGTCCAGTCCAAAAAAATCCCACCACCATCACGACCTGCTTCTCCTCTTCCTTCCAGATCTTTCTCTTACGATCTGTGTGTCAGAGCAGGCAAGATTTCACTCATCTCCTGTGCTATATTTCACCACCGGTCTGCAGGAAAGAGGGAGAAACGTCTGCGAGCTGAGGACCAATCAGTCTGAATGAGCTGACAAATGTAATAAAGCAGAGTTTTGTTTCAGAGCTGCCTCCAAATGGGTTTTAAGATATTGTATTTCTCTGTTTATGTAAGTCTATTTCTTAATTACACTCTGTGTGCTTTTGCACGTGGGTGTGTGTGTGTGTGTTTATGTGCGTCTGTCTGCGCCTGCGTGCACGTGTCCTTGTGTTGTACACTAATTGGTCTTGATAGGCTCGGAAAAGTGACATCATTACCAGATCGTCTGGATCCCCCCCCCCGCCCGAGGTCAAAGAGGAGGGCAGGACTGAAAGGCTGCTCCTGGATGCGGTGAAGGAAACAGATCTTCTGTCCTCTGCTACCATCATAACTCCATCACCAGTGTAACTGAATCAGACGCTGCTGTGGGGGGAGCGGGGGCCGTATTTAAGCATGTCAGTTGTTTTAATCTTGAACTTGCGCAGAGCAGCGTGGTGCGGAGAAAATGTTATCTGAAATATCTGAAAGACAGGAGCAGAGAGGAGCAAAGTAGACGCTACGCAACCTCCACTCCTCTTTAATCATCTGATAAAAGCTTCACAGAAAGAAATCATCATGATACGATGACGTTTTAGAGTTTAACCCCTTAGGACCCATACAATTCTGACCTATATCCCATACTATGTGACAGAGCTTATAACTGTCGAACAATAAGGTCAAAATTCATCAGTGACGCCTCACTTGAACGATAAAAATCTCTAGTTTCAGAAAATGTCATGTTTTTATATGTGGCTGAAATCCACATCAGGATAAATGCAGCTGAAACACTTTTTTAAGGCTTAATTTTTTTTTCATAACCAATTTTTTGAGCATCATAAACTTCAAGATGCTTCATGTCAGACAGAAAACATCCACCACATCACTTCTACACCTTGTCATCTACATCTGGGTGAAGTTTGAGCTTTTTAGGTAAAAGTTTGTCAGAGTTGGAGAGTTTTTAAGTTTCAAGTGTGCAAACAAAACCAGCTGTATCAGTGCTCAGTGTCCTCTTTGTAGTCAACTTTGTTCTCTCTTCAAAAAGGTTTGCTAAAAATCATAAAATTACTGCTCCTGGTCACGGATTGCACCTCTCCTGTTGTGCACATGAATATGGATGAATACGCATGGAAACAGAGAATGCTAAGGCTTTTGGTTGCTGTACGCATGATTGTCAGGGCCGATAGCCAATAATTGAGCCTGTTAGGGGGTTCTTACATGCCCCATTGTCCAGTTGTTGTATAAATCAGGCTCCCCTGGCATCAAATCTCCATGTATCAAGCTGAGGATTCTTCTGTCTCGTAGCCAGAAGTCTAAGGAAATAAAATATGCCGAAATTAAACTTTCTAGCACAGGATATGTTTCAACATTTCACAAAGATGTTAGAGTTTATACTTTGATGAACATAAGCGGTTAAAGCTCTGAAAGGAGCAAAGAGCTGTGTGTGTGTGTGTGTGTGTGTACAGCTTTAGTCAGTGTGTTGATTTGTGCTCCACACACACACACACACACACACACACACATCAGTCATCATTAGCAGCAGGACAGTGACTCACATTAATCGTGTGTCTGACTCTTTACACAGACGTCCTCTCTGTCAAATCTTTGGCTTTTAAAACTCATTAAGTTCTGAACGTTTGAGGCCAAAACACATTTCCGATCCGCTGTAATGTTTCGACCTTCCTGTCCTCATCAGTTACACACAAAACAAACTGACAGAAATCTGCTCCAAACTGAAACACGTTGTCTTAATTTCATCATTAATGAACACATGCTGCTGTCTCAAACCTCTAAATGTGAAAATGTTGCATTAAAATAAAATCAGGGAAGATCTTCATCAAACAGGGAGTTTGTTGTTGTTGTCTTGATTCATTTCACTCTGTGAAATCTTAATCAGATCATTTTGTGTTTCTTTCACATCTTGTTCCTTTATCTTCGATCTCGTGAGCAAAGCACTTTAAATAATTGTGTTAATTTTCCCTGAAGAGCTGTTAGAGTTCAGAGTTATATTCAGACCTGTTTGTTTTTGTTTGTTCGGCTTCTTTAATTTCAGTTTGCACAGTGACATGGCTGTGATGCACACTTTTACGGAAATAAATTCATTGTTCTTTTATAGAATCCCTGCATATTAATGTTTATTTCTCAGTATCAAAAATACACTGCAAAAGATGTGAAATCTAAGCAAGTGTCTTATTTTTAGTAATAAAAAAAATACTTTTTCTAGACTTAATGAGCCCTATTTACCAGTTCAGTCCAGAAAACTGTCTCATTCCAAGTTATTTAGAGACAGAAATGAGGTCTGAATTGCTTGTAACAAGGGAAAAAAAATCTGCTAATGGGGTAAGAAAAATGCTTCTTGTATTGAAACATTGTTCTCATTTCAAGAAACTTCACTAGGAAATTTTCCTCAGCCCATTAACAGATTATTGAAACTTACTACAAGCAATTCAGACGTCATTTTTGTCTTTTAATATCTTGAAATAAGACATTTTTCTGGACATGTCAGTTGAATGTGGCTCATATCAAGACTAAAAAGATGATTTACACCAAAAATAACATAAACACACTTGATAAGATATCAGTTTTTGCAGTGTATACATTCACTCACACATTTTTGCACATTTACTTCAACTATCACTGCACTTTTGACATTGAGAGAATATTTTCTGAGCTTATTGGGTCATTTTTAGCTCTGGGTTTAAAGTTTGTGTTCTTAATAATCAACACTGTATCAACTGAATTGTTTTTATAGCTGAAGTGATTTTCTCGAATCAAACTTTTCACCATGCTTCTGCAATCTAATTTCTCTGTTTCACTTTTGTTTCTTATATTCTTAATACTATTTCATTCATGCCATCTGCTTTTTTTTCTACTTGGTAATAAATTTGATTCTGATTCTTATGAAAATGATCAGTTTGATGGAGTCGTGTCAACGCTGTTCTTTTAGTTTCTCTTTGATTTATCATGATTTTAAAAACAGCCTGGTCACAAATACTGAACTTTTTTAAAGTTTCTAAATAATCAAACTTCATGTTCTTCTTCACTCCTTTAAACTGCACAGCTGGTTGATTTAAATAACTTAAAAAAAACCTCATCAATAGATCAGTGCTGCCACCTAGTGGATCCACACAACACTGTTTATTGTATGCCTGGTTAAAAAATAAATAAATAAAATTCAATTTCATACTTAATACTCCATACATACTATGTGTACTATGATATTTGAATCCATTGCCCCCACTCCCCTCCCCCCCCCCCCCCCCCCCCTTTTCTTTTTTTTTTTTTTTTTATAACTGTGCTTCTCCCTTTCCTTCTGTTCATGTTCAATTATCTTTGTTCTTCAATTTATTCTAAAAACTTTGTTAAAATGTGTAAATATAATGGTAAATATAAAAATGGAATCCATAACAGAAAATGTAAAAGGAGACATGAGTATATATTTAAAATGTATGCTATATATTTTTTTCTCAATAAAAACATATTTGACTAAAAATAATAATAATAATCAATTGATAAAAAAGGATGCACCCATTCAACTGGACTAGTATCATTTTTTAACTGACTTGTAGTCTTTAAAACAGTTTCACATTACTTATTCATCCATTTATCTATTTATCTTATGTTCTGAAAACATACAACATGCATTTAAGAGTCATAGTGGTTTTGCAGATATTATTTTTTTCTCATTTGTGAATTTCATAAAAAACACCCTTTGCACGTCACAGCCTCATTCTTTAATTTATTTGTTGCATATTCAAAAGTGTTTCCTTACCTGCCTGTTGTCTGTGACTCACCTGGACTGTTTCCCAAAGAAACCTCACACTTTTGTGCAAGAAATAATTGCTTTTACAATCATTGATTTATTCTAACCAAAAAGAATTCAACAAGAAACTATTTGTATTGAGATGTAATTGAAAGTCTGTATTATTCAGTAGTACCTGAAGTGACCTCTTGGTGGCGTCAGTGCCTTTCAGCATGATCATCCACCCTTTGAGACCCTTTTTTATCCTCTTTTCTTTTCACTCTACTGGAAGCAAACAGTAAATAATCTCTGCTATAAACCTCCACAAAGGTGCTGATTGTACCCTCCTCTCCTTTGTTGTCTGCGTTGATAATCTGCAGCTCTTAAAGTGACGGATGAATCCACCGGTTGCCACCACACGGCCTCCAAAATATTTACTCAAATCAAACACAGCACCTGAGTTTTATCGCACCCTCGCTGTGTTGCCCGGGGATGTCACCATAAACCTCACCGTCCGCTCTGAGCTCATCACCTCCACCATCTGCTCTCACTTACACCAAACAGCAGCAGAAAGTCTTACAGGTGGAAACAGAGAAAAAGAGTCTTAAGTTTCTGCTGTGAGACTAAAAACTCAGAAAGATCAACCTGTGATATGTTCATGTCACTTTAAACAACATGTATCCAGTCCAGCTGTGTGACTCATTCACTTTTTTCTGACTCAACTCAATCAATCTTTTCTATCTTTATCACAAAATCAATCGACATGTGAAACCGGACCCTGAGCTGGATCAATGGGTGTGACTGTCACAACAGGTCGTCCACAGATCTTAAATAACAGCTGCTGAATGACCCGTTTAGAAGCACTTGTGATTATGCAATGGTATGTGTAACTGAATCGCAGAGGGAAAATGTTTTCACTGAAGCAGACCCGCCCGTATCAGATACTCCCTGTGTCATAATACGAGGAGCTTCTGGGTGAAAGCGAGATTTTCCAGAAGCTCACCTGAGGTTTGACAGGTCACTGAACACCCAAGTGACTTTCGTAGAAGAAAACGCTTCCAGTTTGTTTTTTGTTTTTTAAATTTTCAGAACTTAAGACCATTCAGATAAAACCATAAAGCAGTGTTTCTCATGACCCCATATTTACATCACAATTTTCTAGCCAAAAGACTTTTTCTTTCTAGAATAAAAGTCTCAGCATTAGCGTAGGATGCCTCTGGGACGCTTTCAGTGCCGCTCACCAAGTGTCGTCACCAATGTCTGCACAAACATAAACAAAAACTAAGGCAAATCCAGCATGTGTTTCGGCCCCTAAGAAGAAACTTTTGCATATTTTGGCTCCAATGAGGCTACTTAAACGCATGCTTTTGCTTGCAAGAGAGAGGCTTTGGCACACATTTTGGCTCCCAGTTGGTCATTTGGCATATTTTGACTCCCAAGAAGACACTTCAGTACAATTGTGCACCCAATAGGGCATTTAATCGCTTGTTTTTGCATATTTCAATCCCAAAGATGGAGAGTTTTTGTAATTTTGGCTCCCAAGAAAATAAAGGCGAATAAAGCATGTGTTATGGCTCCAAAGAGGCCACTCGAGCACATGTTTTTGCACCTTAAAGATGAGCTTTTGCACACATTTTGGCTCCCAACCGCTACTTTTGCCTACTTTTTGGCTCCCAAGAGGGCAGTTAAGAACTTTTTTTGCTCCTAATGGCTATTTTGGGAAACATTTTAGCTTCCAAGAGGACACTTTAGTACAATTGTGCTCCTAATGGGACACTCAAGCACATGTTATTGCTCCCAAAGGCTTCTTTAGCACAACTTTTGGCTCCCAAGATGGGCACTTTTTCTTATTTTGGCTCCCATGAGGATACTTCAATAGAAGTGTGCTCCCATGATGGTAATTAAGCAAATTTTTCTTTACTCCACAATTGTTTCTTTGACACATTTTTGTCTCCAAATACGTTTTTTGTGTGTGCCTATTTTGGCTCCCAAGAAGGCACCATAGCATGCTTTTGCTCATAAAGGCTACTTTGGGTACAATTTGGCTCCCTAGAACATGGGTTCCCAAACTTTTCCACCTGTGACCCCCAAAATGGCAGCATTAGAGACTTGCGACCCCCTGCTGTGGTACAACACTAATGGACCAATCCAAAAAACGGACAAAAACAAACAAAAAACCCAGAGAATACTTTGATTTACCGACTAATGTGCACTTTGCTGTGTTAACTGCATCAAACTTCAACAAAGAAATGTGAAAAACCAATAAAACATTTTCTGTTTGCATAATTTTATATTATCTTTAACCCCTATTTTTGCCTTTATTCTTACAATAATGGATAAAATTGTTCATAGTGTTTGATTTTGGGGCACATTCCACGACCCCCTATCAATGTCTCGTGACCCCCAATAGGGTCCCGACCCCCACTTTGGGAACCACTGCCGTTGAAGACCCAAAGGCACATGTTTTTTTACTTTCAAGAGGCAACTTTGGCGCACATTTTGGCTCCTGTGACGGCCCTTTTCTTATTTTGGCTCCCTCTAAGGCACTGAAGCACATGTTTTTGCTTGAAAGAGGGAATTTCCACACATTTTGGCTCCCAAGAGGAAACTCAAGCACATGTTATTGCTCCCAAGAAGACACTTTGCTTATTCCGGCATCTAAATGGGCATTTTGGCTCCACATTTTTGCGTATTCTGACTAGACTCATATTGGAGAAAGTTAAAGAACAGAATCCAGTTGTTTAAGATTGTGTTTGGTGTTTTTATTTGACAAAGAATAAAACTTAGTTAAGCCATTTCCTTTTATCAACTACTAGACACTTCAGGAGACCCAAAATGAGGTCCTGACCCCAAGGTTGGAAATCACCGCCTAAAATGGTAAAACTTTTACATTCAGTGAACTCCATATTAAAGCTGTATCTGCCCGTGAGAAACCTCCTTTTACTTCTCTACATCTCCCATGAGAAAAGACGATGAGAGACACTCGATCCACTTGCTCTCAGCTCCTGAAAATGCCTTTGTGTCATACCTATATGACAGGAATGTGTGGGAAACTTGTGCGTTAAGGTGTGAGCGAGCAGAGCTATAACAATACAACGAATGGAAAAGAGAGTGTGATCAATTAATCCTCATTTACTGGCACATAAAATATCCTGAGGGGGATTTTCAGGCTCCTTTCTCTTTGCAGCGATGTGTGAGATCTGAGTGCATTCTTCCCTCAGTGTTGCCAGTAAGGTGATTACTGAGTATCATTTCCTCTTGCTGTGGAAACCCATTTTCTGGGTCAGTGGACCCCACCAAAGGACTGATTGAGTCTTAAAGGGGCTCCGTCAAGCATACGTTTGCTCTCCTTGTACCCGAAACAATGAGCCCAACTGCTGCAGAGCAAAGCAACAACGCCCTCGCAGCGTTACAGAGAAACATCAGAGGAACCAGCGCTAAAGGCAACAAGACGAGCGTCAGACGGAGCCTGAGTGTGATTTACAGCTCTGATGTTTCCACCAGGGTTTGGACTCCACTGTTGGCTGTAAATAAACGAAGGGTTTGGGCTCAGTTAGTTTGTTTCTGCTGGGATTCCCTCTGACTCAGAGTCTGGTGAAGAAAACCTGTAATGAAGACAAAAGACTGGACAAGATAATATAAGATCAGTGTGAAAATAATGAGCAGTTATTCCAAGAGAAGTGGTGTCCAGGGATCCCTGGTGAATGCACTCTTCAGGAGATCCAGGTAAAAAGTCAGATATCTGCAATAAAAGTCCATATTTTGAGCTGTCAAGTCAAAGTTATGAGATGGAGTCAAATGTTAAGATGACAAAGACAACATTTTGGAATATGAGGGTCGAAATTCTGAGATAAAAGGTCAAAATGTTATGTGAAGTTTTTTTTTTTTTTTCTAGAATGTCATACTTGTGAGATAAAAAAGCTAAAAATTTTGAGATAAAAGATCCAAGTTATGAGATGAAAAGTAAAAAGAAAAGTCATAAAAGTCAAATGTTTGGATATAAAGTCAGATTTCTGCAATAAAAGTCCACATTTGAACTAACAAGTCAAAGTAATGAGATATGGTCAAATTCAAGAAAATGTAGTCAAAATTTTAAGCTTTAATGGTCAAAATTTTGAGAAAATAAAGTCAATATTTGTTAAATAGAAGAATCAAAATTCTGAGATAAAATTTCAAAGTTATAGATAAAAAAAGTCAAAATATTGTGCTTAAAAATTGGAAGCAATTCGATCTTAAAAGTTCAGTTTTTTTTTTTTTTTTTATAAAATTCAATTTTTGTGCAAAAAAGTCACAATTTTGAGCCCACAGAGTTATGAGATAAAAAGTCTCATTTTGAGATAGCTAGTCAAATTTCACAATAGTATGTCAGGAATTTCCAATAAAAAAGTCAAAGTCATGAGAATAAAAAGTCAAATTTTCAGATAAACTGTCTAATACCTCAAATTAAAGGTTGTTTTCAAAGAAATTTTGACTTTATATGTGCATTAAAAGAGAAATCTCAACAAAGCTTGCTTCAATCTTATGTTTTTAACTGGCAGGAATGGGCGTCGATACATTATTTATGTTAACATTGCAGAAAATGTTCCCTTCAGACTGTAAAGAAGTGTCTAAATAAATGTATTTGTTATGAAGCGACTGGGTTTTTCTCTCCAAGTGTGCAGGTAGGGGGTCGACTTTTTGAGCTTTCAGAATATGGTCACCTTGTTTTAGTCTCATTAGAGTCTCGTGAATTTCACTACAGGAAAATAAAAGTCTTAAATATTCTCTCGTGTAATCTTTTTATTATCTTCATGGTTTTTTTTTCTGCATCATCTCCTCATGACTCAGATTTCCTCGTGCCTGGTATCAGTGATGGAGAAGAGGAGTGAGGGAGCGGTGCAGAGACAGGAGGAAGAGGAGGAGGGTGGGGGGGGGGGGGCTCTGTTGCTCCCTGTGTAACGAGATTCCCGGCTAATAAGTGACTTTCCTGCCTTATCGCTGCCATCAGGACACTCGGGAGGCCGAGTAACCCAGGACGAGCTGATGTCATGCTGAGATGGTGAAGAGGGGGGAGGAGAGAGAGTGTGTGTGAGTGTGTGTGTGAGTGTGTGTGTAGTCCTGTTTGTTTGTGGGCACAAGTGTTTTGTTTCCTGTTGTTTGTTGAGGGTTTTTTCACAGGTGTAATGTGCTCCAGTTCAGGTATGTTACTCACTGCATGTGTTTACAGAGGAATGCTGAGAACTAAACTGTACAATACAATGACTTACAAATCCTGTTTAACCTATTTTCAACTGAATACACAAAGTTCAAACTGATAAACTTTATTGTTTTGTGCTTCATAATGTTCCACACATTTTCATTGGGAGACAGGTCTGGACTGTCGAGTAGCTGCACTCTTCTACTACGGAGCCACGCTGTTGTAACAGGAGCAGAATGTGTCTTGGTTTCATTGTCTTGCTGAAATAATCAGGGACGTCCCTGAAAAAGACAAAGTGGCTCGGTCGGCAGGATATGTTGCTCCAAAGCCTGTTTGTACCTTTAAAAGTCACATAAAGTGGCAAAAAAGTTGGGATTAAACTTTGGAAATGGTCAGTTTGTTGCAAAAAATGGTCCAAAATTGGGAAAAAAAAGAGTGAAAAGGGGCAAAAATGGGCAAAAAATAGGCAAGAAAACTGTGAGTGAACCTAAAAAATAGTAAGTGTGTATCAAAAAATGGTCCAAAAGTGGCAAAGAAAAAAGGTGAGAAGTGACTAACATGGCCAAAAAGCCACAAAAATTAGCAAGAAAAATTGTGGATGAAACCTTAAAAAATCAGAAAGTAGCAAAAAATGGACAAAAGGACAACATTTTGGAATATCAGGGTCGAAAATCTGAGATAAAAGGTCAAAATGTTATGAGAAGTTTTTTTTTTTTTTCTAGAATGTCATACTTGTTAGATAAAAAAGCTAAAATTTTAAGATAAAAGATCCAAGTTATGAGATGAAAATTAATAATAAAAAGTCATAAAAGTTAAATGTTTGGGGGGGGAAAAGGCAGATTACTGCAATAAAAGCCCACATTTGAACTAACATGTCAAAGTAATGAGATATGGTCAAATTCAAGAAAATGTGAAAAAAAAAGGTAAAAATTGGCCACAGTCAACAAAAATGGCAAAAAGTTGGGATTCAACTTGGATGATGGTCAGTTTGTTGCCAAAAATGGCAAAAAAGAGTGAGAGGTGTCAAAATAGGGCAAAAATTGGCAAGAAAACTTGGAGTGATCCTAGAAAATGGTGAGAAAGTTTTGAAAATATGGTCCTAAAGTGACAAAGAATAAGTGAAAAGTGTCTTAAATGTATGATAAAGATCAGTCCCAGTTGTTGTTGTCGTGTTTTAATTAATTTAACTGTTGATGTTCTACTATGTGCTTGTATAAAAACATAGAAGATAGAAAACTAGAAATGATTGCACAAAAAAAATTGCAATTGTAATATGGGAAATAAACAGACTGACAGGCCTCAGTCTGGTTCATCATTTCTCTGAAACGGCGTGGATGACAGACAGCTGAGCTCACAGTGAGACAGCGCGGTGACAGGCAGAGACGCAGATAGACAGGCAGGTCGATAGACGGGCGAGCAGACAGACCAGCAACATCTCCCTGATTGCCACAAGAGGTGTCCCTTACACCGGCCCACTCTGCAGTCAATGGAAAAATGATCTCACTCCTTCAAACGGCGCTGACTTCATCCCCTGATGTGAGGCAGAGAGAGAGAGAGAGAGAGAGGCTGACATCAGTGCTGCTTCACCTGAGCGGAGCAAATACAGCCTGACATGAGAGGGAGTGGTCACTCAGCGCTGCCCGCACTACGGGCCCAAGTTTTCTCAAAGGAATATTGTTTTAATTATGTCATGCTGCATGGTGCTGTACCCTCAGAACATGAAGTGAGAGAGAGGAAAACAAGGTGCCATGTTACATCAAGCTGCTCACGCCCTGGTTTTCACATCTGTTACTGCACAAAGAAACCTTCAGAGATTCTCACTGTTTTTATTGATTCTGCAAATTTAACATTAGATTACTAATCAAATAATATCCTGCTACAAAAAGAATCCAAACCTCTTCTTCTCTTATTAGAAATGCATCAGTGTGTTTGTGTTGATGAATGTCATGAGGTCAACCCGAGTGTGTACAGACGCTTTTTATCACTCTTATCTTTCGTAAGTAGGACACCTATTTCCAGGGACAAACTGTTTAACTCCTCCTGAGTGTGTTGTATTAAAAAAATCCAGTACATACACAGAGTGTGTTTATAGTTTAGACTGAGTGAGCAGAGTTTAAACAGCTCCCAGGAGGTCAAACTCTGAACACCACGATGTCTGAGGTTTACTTTAGCCTCTCTACATGGCACATGGTTCATGAAACTTACTGAGTAAAACTCAAGGGTGCAGCTTTTTTTTTCAAAGTTTCGAAACTGTTTCAATTTTTGTTATTCAACACCTCTGTGAAAATGAAATTTTACAAGTCCAATGTGTGTTTTAAGATTCCATTTTGGGTCAAAATTCTGAAAACTCTGTGAGTGGTTAACCCATGTTCTCCTGCGATCAATATAGAAAAAACTCAAAACAGAGCTCCCTGGGGGTTTATTTGTCCCCATGGTGTGTTTATAGCCGCCTTAGGATGGTCTTAGTTCCATTTGTACAACATGTTCTCAGGGGTCAAAATTCTTAAATGTGGAAGAAACACGCAGAAGTGTTCCTGAGAGGAAATTAATCTTGCGAATGTGTTTATGGCAGCCCTTGGAGTGTCCTCATTGTGATATTTCAACATTTTATTTTTTGGTCAAAATCCTGAAAAAAAAAACATTAAAAAAACTAGGAGTTTGTTCATTTTCCCAATTTTTTTTTCATTGGGAGACAGGTCTGGACTGTCTAGTAGCTGCACTCTTCTACTACGGAGCCACGCTGTTGTAACAGGAGCAGAATGTGTCTTGGTTTCATTGTCTTGCTGAAATAATCAGGGACGTCCCTGAAAAAGACAAAGTGGCTCGGTCGGCAGGATATGTTGCTCCAAAGCTTGTTTGTAGCTTTAAAAGTCACATAAAGTGGCAAAAAGGTTGGGATTAAACTTTGGAAGTGGTCAGTTTGTTGCAAAAAATGGTCCAAAATTGGAAAAAAAAGAGTGAAAAGGGGCAAAAATGGGCAAAAACAGGCAAGAAAATTGTGAGTGAACCTGAAAAAAAGTGAGAGTGTATCAAAAAATGGTCCAAAAGTGGCAAAGAAAAAAGGTGAGAAGTGACTAACATGACCAAAAAGCCACAAAAATTTGCAAGAAAATTTGTGGATGAAACCTTAAAAAATTAGAAAGTAGCAAAAAATGGACAAAAGGAAAACATTTTGGAATATGAAAGTGGAAAATCTGAGATAAAAGGTCAAAATGTTATGAGAAGTTTTTTTTTTTTTTTGCTAGAATGTCGTACTTGTGAGATAAAAAAGCTAAAATTTTAAGATAAAAGATCCAAGTTATAAGGATGAAAAGTAAAAATAAAAAGTCATAAAATTCAAATGTTTGGGGGAAAAAAAGGCAGATTACTGCAATAAAAGCCCACATTTGAACTAACATGTCAAAGTAATGAGATATGGTCAAATTCAAGAAAATGTGAAAAAATTTGAATTTTGAAATAAAACCACCCAAAAGTGTTTCCAGAGAGGTTATTGACCCTTAGGATGTCTTGGTATTGTAGCAGTGTCCTCATTGTGTTACTTCAACATTTAGTTATAGGTCAAATTTTATGGAAAATATGTGAGAGGTAACTCTAATTTTTACTCCAATCTTTTTGAATGTTGAGACAACAGTAAAAAAGTGTTACCTGCAAGCTGTAGGATCATCAAAGTTGTGTTTTTACAACATTCGATTTTGGGCCAAAATTCTGAAAAAAATAAAATGTAAAGGGTTAGCCCATGTTTTTTTTCTTCAATTATTTTAAGTGTAAGGGGGGGGGGGGAGTACACTATAATAACAATTTTACAAAAACTCAACAAACAAACGATACAAAGGGTGTTTTGCACGTTTTCAGAAGTGCTTTAACTCAAGGTTTTTCTTATGTGTGAGGCAAAGGCTGAACTGTGCAGGTTCTAAAAGTCAACATTAATTTTTTGATTTGATGTTTAGATTGATAGAGAGTGTCGTAAAGATAATAATAATGATGCATTTTATTTCAAGGCGCCTTCCAAGACACCCAAGGTCGCCTTACAAAGGGTAAAAAACGCATAAAACAAAATAGAGTTAAAAACAGCAACATAAAAGCAATAGAATAAAGGACAATATGGAACAGTTAAAAACAGTAGGTATTATGAAACAAGATGAGTTTTGATTTGAAGATGGGGAGGGTGGCAGAGTTACGGAGATCCGGGGGCAGTGAGTCCCAGAGCTGGGGAGCAGAGCGGCTGAAGGCCCTGCTCCCCATGGTGCTGAGACGGGCAGAGGGTACGGTGAGGTGGAGGGAGGAGGAGGATCTGAGGGAGCGAGAGGGGGTGTGGACATGAAGGAGGTCAGACAGGTATGGAGGAGCCAGGTTATGGATGGATTTGTAGGTGATCCTTTGTTTTATTGGGAGCCAGTGAAGTTGTTGGAGGATGGGGGTGATGTGGTGGGAGGATGGAGTTTTGGTGATAATACAAGATGTCCCTCTGTGACGTGATGGTACAATAAGATCTTAAGATGATAAGCTGGTACTGATTTAATACATAAAAAATAACATTAGTGTAAATTTATTGAAGGTGTTCATCCATGATCTGTTAGTTCTGGATGCAAAGGTCGTATCTCCAAAGACGGACGTGGAGAAAAATGAATCATCACTGAAAGAAACGAAGCAATAGACAGGGACAAAATAAGGAAGAAGTGTTTAGATCAGCTGAATTTTTCTACAACCGTCACGTCTCATTGAACATATTTCATCCATGCAGGGACATATGCAGTCAAGCTGAGTGACCTCACATTATCAGATCTCTTAGCACCGGATAAACCCACACTAAACACAACCACCCACTCACTGTGGCCTCCAAACGGACTCCTGTGTTGTTTTGGTGGAAAGATCTGGAGGCATTGTTTACAGCAAAGAGTTTACAAGGATTGGGAGTCATTACAAGCAGGAATTTAACAAAATTAGACTGGCTCCCATGTGAAAACACTACAATACTTCATTTTCAAACCATGAAGAAAAAAGAAGTCGAGAACAAAGGAGGTAAACTAATTCTGCTGTTATGTGGATTTTGTTTGATTTGTATTGGAGTTTCCCGTTGACACAAAGAGACGTCTTTATGAGGAGTTTGCCAAACCGTCCCACCGTGTAAATATCTGCTTTGATTGAACAGAGGGCGCTCTGATGAAGAGGAGGCCGTGCGCTCTGCTCAGTTTCTCTGGGTTTCCCCCCGTGTGTGAATGGACAAACCAGCTGCATCACTATAAATGACATAACACCAGGGTTTTCAAGCCCGCAAAATTAGCATGGAAATGGAGTCAAAAATGGGATATAAATGGAAATGTGGGTGAAGAGGAGGCTGGTGTCAACAATAGGAGGGTTTACACAGATCCAGCGCTATGTGGAGAGCGAAGGAGTGAGCGAGACGTCAACAAGGCTCCTCTGTGTCTCTGCTGCTTTCAGAAGAAAACAATGACTCCCACAACACTTGTTGCTTTCCATGTGGTTCCCCTGGGCTGCCACGGAGCCACCGCTTTAATAGAGAGCGTGTGAACAAACGTGAATTTGAATACATGAGCATTTACATGTCGTTTGAATAAACCAGTCATTCAAGTGAAGCGAACATCAAAAACTTAAAAGCAAATTTCTTCACATAAAAGACACATATTATAGATTTTAAATTACAGCTCATTTTAAACCTCTGATGCAGTGTCAGGATTTTTCTCTTGAGTGTTTTTATTTGTCTAACAGCATGAAAAAAAAAGTTTTCCTTTTTTTTTTTTTTTCAAATATTGGTAGCAGAGAATTCAACATAAAACATTGTGAACATATTCTAATTTTTTTTTCTTTTTTTGTAATTTCATGAATCTTTTTAAATGTTTTGTGAAACATTTTAACTCTCTTTCATCCATAGTATTATTTATTCTGTGTAAATAATGCAAATTTTTATTTTTTTTTCTAACATTGCTCATTTCTAATAACTATCTGAAGTCTTTATTATTATAGTATTAATAATAATAATAATAATAATAATAATAATAATAATAATAATAATAATGATAGAGCAATACATAATAATAATAATAATAATAATAATAATAATAATAATAATAATAATAATAATAATAATAATAATAATAATAGAGCAATACAAAATAATAATTCTTTTTATTCTATTTTATTTTTTTATTTTATTGTTGCATCTTTTGCACTTGGAATGTTTGTGAGCTGCTGTGATGTGGAAATTCCCCCCACAGGAGATCAATAAGATAATTCTATTCTACTCTATTCTATTTTAATACTGAATAATTTATAGTTTATAAGATATTTCCCCCTCAAATGTTTGTCTATACTTTTAAAAAAAAAATACATATATGTTTGGAAAAACACTTTTTCAGGCCCTAAGAAGAATAAAAATATCCGGAAACAAGCTAATGTGAATTTACACCACATGAAGCATTGAATTTAGGAGTAAATGAATAAAAAAAGAAAACAAAAAGCAAGGGTTTATCATTTTAAAAAATTTCTAAGACATTGAGAAAGTTTCGTAAAAATTTCATAAATTATTTGAGCTATTTTCCCTTTTGTTAATTTTAAAGTTTTAAGGTATAAGTTTAATTCATTCAACGATAAGTCTGTTATTTGTGTATGAAGAATTTTGTGCAAAAGAAAGCGTATTGTTTCTGCCCAGTGAAAGCGACCAATCACAGCGTGTTTTGTCACGTGTCCGGGAAAGAGCCAATCAGGAGGCGAGCTGACTCAGCTGACTGACGAAAACACGATGAGAGGAATTAACACAAAACAAAAACAGCTGGTGAAAATAAAAGTTTCGCGGACTTCCGAGATGGTTTTAACTTGTCGATTTTTGGCAACAACATGAATTTTTATATTCAAAACTCACCAATACGAGACGAACAAAGAGGAATTGGACTAAAGTTACTACTGCGATGGATGAACCCGGTGAGGAATCACTGATGTGCACAAACATAACTGTCATATTTAACCCCACATGTCAAAAAATAGTCAGAAAATTCCAATTTTTTTGGAACTGGGATGTTTTTTAACCCTTTTAACAAAATCCACAAAAATATGGGTCAATGACAAAAAGAGGGTCTATAAACTTATTTTTAAAAAGTCCTTTGAAAATGGATAAAAACATATTTCTGAGAGAAGAATTATGTTTTCTAACAGATTTCAGTAGTTGACCAACATTTCAAAGTTTTTAGCTTCATTATTTTTTAGTATTTTTAATTTGAGCACCCAAAAATGTCAGGTGGTGCAACCAAATATATGAAAATATGTTCCTGTTATTTTTTCTGTGTGAAATTTTTGGCAAGTATCTCTCAAGTGTCTGTAGTGACTCATACATTTTCATTGTGTGTGTTTCATTTCTTTTATTTGTGAATAAGATAAATAATTTGATGTTAAAATAACATTTCACATTATTACATTGGTTGTTCCACCTGACATGGAAATTGTTCCAGTCACCAATGAAGTGAAAAAACCTTTTTATCAGTATTTCAGAGAAATCTACAAACTTTTCCACTTGCTCACAAATGTCATTTGGGCTCCTCTGGCTGATGCAGTTTCCTGTTTCCTGTTTTATTCTCTTCACTTTAAAATAAAAGTCTAATGTTACGGTTGCACCACCCTGACATTTGACAAGGTGAAAATTACGGGACAAAAGTTTTTTACATTTCTCAACAGCTTTAAAATTATTTTTATTCGCAAAGAATGTTTTATTTAAAAGGGTTCAAGCATAAAATAATGCCACTGTATTTTTAATTTCCATTTACAATAACTGACATTCAATTTTTAGAGTTTAATTACTGTGGATACTTGTCAGGACGGTTGGTGGTGGACTGTAAAACCCCCAAACTCCTTGGTTTTGTGTTTTTTTGTACAATATAAAATTATCAAATTTCTTGTGTTCAAATAACACAGGTTTCATAGAATAAAGAAATACATGTGATGAAATACTCAATTCATGATGGAAGGAAATATTGCACTCAGACACAAAAAAAGGGGACGTCACGTCATTGACCCATATATAGCTTTGTCATTTCACTCATTATGTATTTCTTGTTCCACATTTGACACACTGGACATTTGTGCAGACTATTTTATCTATTTTATTAAAGTTCTTTGAATATGTGCATTTATTTCATGCAGAAAAAAAAAAACTTTTTTTTAGTAACTACTTCTTTGTTATTCTTGCTGCAAATTCTTGAAAACCAAGCAATGATTTTTCTGAAAATATAATTAAAAAGGGCCAAAATACAACTTCAGCTGACTGTAGTGATATGACAATCCTAAAGTGGTAGCAAATGTTTTAAAAAAAATATTTTTAACAGGTTTTTAAAGAAACTATTAATCATTTTGATGAGATAGAGGTCTTTGAACTCATGTATCAGATATGATAAGTTTGGCTTTATAGGGTTAACTGCTGTAACTGCTGTTTAAAAATCCATCTTTAGTTTCCTGCTTTTGTCACACACCTTTGTTTACACCAAAGTCACATTTTATTGCCATGGCAACAGCTGTGGTCAAAAATCAAAGGGCAAAGACACTGTTGAGGGAAAAAATATCCAGATTTATGCATATAAATATATGAAAACGGGTAACACACACACAGCCCAAGAATTTCAACCCCCTTTTTATTTTTATTTTTTTTTTCATGTTGCTTATTCGCTGAGGTGGTTTTTTTTTTTCTAATCCCAAACCATACCCCCACCCCAAGGGGCCTAATCTGATATTTGCTTTTTTCCCCTCCTCCTTCCTCTTGTACTCTTTTCCTGCTAAAGTAACAGGGCACTGAGCATGATGGCGACTTAACAGTTCTTCCGCTCCTTGTCTTCTCCATGTTATATGTCTCTATCTTTTTTATGTTTCTTGGACAGGATGTAACTGAAAGGTAGAGATGTTCAGATACCATTTTTTCCCTCCTGGTGCCGATTCCAATACTTGTGCTTTTGGTATCAGCCAATTTATTTATCCAACAAGATAAATAAAGTATTTCTGATTCTGAATGTAATGAACAGCTACCATTGGCTTGGCAGTGACACAGTTATCAGTTCATTGAATCACTTATTAAAGTAAAATGAGATAGACACAGATGAGGTGAAAATTAAACTGTTTTATCCAGTTTTGGAGAATTCAAACGTCTTTCTACAGCGTCCGTGAGTGTGTGTGTGTGTGGGGGGGGGCTTGTAGACTCAGCTTTGTGTTTTCTCTGGCAGCTCAGCTGTGCCGGTGCAGCTGCATGGCAGCTCCTTCTCTTCAGCTCTGCCAGTCAAAAACAGCCCAATAAATGCTATTGTGCTCACCTGATTGATCTTTCAGGGGCCAGACGGGCTGCGTTTGGAGGCCGATGGCAGGGAATGGTCGGCGAACAAACAAGCGAGCCAGTGTCTGCGGCGGAGGAGGTTGGGCCGCAGGTGGCTGGGAGGCACGCTTGGGTTGGCGCTCTCGCCCTCCTCAGATGCCAACAGTGACATTTCCTGACTATGGCTTTACACAAGCAGGCATCCCAGCAACGGTGCAGCGTCCTGGGGGAATGAAGAACAGGCCTCGGGCGGATTTTACAGCACACACAGACAGAAGAGTAGGAGGAGGAGAAGATATAGGAACACCCATGCATTAAACATGACGCACACTTTCTCTTTAACACACTAATAAAGATCTCTTTCTGTCTCGTTCTCTCTCACACCTCCACTGAAGCTCATCTGTCGCTCTGAGCAGAGATCAGCTGAGGGGCGTGAAGCCGTCTGGACGCTGACTGAACATCGCTGCCAGGAATTCCTGCGGGGAAGTCGCTGATACGTCTCAATGGAATAAGGTGAAGAAAAAAAAGTGTGTGAATTCAAAATCCCACTGAGATCCAATCATGTGAAAAGAAATGAACCAGAAATGAAACAAATATAACATCACTCTATTTTGGGGCTTTATAATTGGGTGTGTGCAGAAAGATCTTTAACGCCCTAAACAATGGGATCGTTCCAGGAAGGTTACAAGTTCAAATAATCCAGCCTGACCTTTCTAGGAAGTCCTCTTTGGTTTTTAAAAATCATGCAACAAACACACCAGGCTCTATTTTGTCTGGAGTTATTTTCAGGTGGGTATTGTTTGCTGAGGAAATATTCAGCAGCCTGGTTGGTTTTTGCGTAAGCAGGACACGAAGCAGCCCTGGGGGGTCCAGATTTGGCAGCACGACGTGGTAAGGATATGACATAAATCAGGGAACTTACGTAGAGTTGCTGTTATTTTTGGACTCTGGAAACGGCAAATTGGAAAAAGTTTGTCCCCCGGCATCGAGACGTAAGCAAGTTACAAGGACATGAGAAACAACAGTGGGCTTTATGTTTTTACACAACAAGCTTTTACACCAGGAATCAAACCCTCAGGTTCTGCACCAGGTGAGAGAGGCGGGCAGAGTTTTGGCGTTTGGTTTCACGGTGCTGTGATGGCCAGCCAAGCACCTGGTGAGTGCGTCAGTCTCTGACACTGCACCTGAATAACAGCCAAACTACTGTGAGCCTGAATGTTACCACACCGAGAGAGAAGTTTTTCAGTTTTTCAATTTAGAAATCAACCCCCCACATACAAACTTATACTGGCATGTAAACTATACTGTTTCAAAGATCAGAAACTGAAGAACCACAAGGTCAGAATTCATCAGTGTCACCTAATTTGAAAGATTAAATTCATTTGTTTCAGACACTGTCATGTTTTAATATGTAGCTAAAGTCCACATCAGGATAAAAGCAGCTGAAACATTCTTTTCCTCTCCGTTTTTTGTGACCATTTTTGAAAATCAATAACTTCAAGATGCTTCATCCCAGACATAAAACATCCACCATATCATTTCTACACCGTGTCATCTACATCTGGGTGAAATTTGAGCTTTTTAGGTAAAACTTTGTAGGAGTTAGAGAGTTTTTAGTCCAAGGTGACCAAACACCAGGCAGAGATGCAGTCACCGCATACGAAACCAGCTTTATCAGTGCTCAGTGTCCTCTTTGTAGTCAACTTTACTCTTGTTCTTTGTGGAAAGGTTCAACAAAAATCATGAAATTATAGTTCACAGTCACAGATTGTTCCTCTTCTGTTGCACACATGATTGCGAATGAAGACGTGCGGCAATAAATAGGTCTCGCCAGTAATCTAAATGGCTACAGCTGGCTTCACATAAAGGGAAATTTGAGTGGTTAGTGGTTAGAGTTATCAACAGGACTGTCCAGTCAATAAACAAGTCTCTGATAGAGCTATTACACAAGACCATTGTGTGCTATTGGCCAGTCAAGCAGGGAGCGCTTGTTGTCTATCACAAGCTGTCCTGGGATGCAAGCTCAACTGAAAACAATGGGGTCACTTTAGTCTTGCAGCTAGAACCCTGTTGAAAACAAACACTTGCAGCTTTGTCAGATTGACATACTCCTCCTTTACGAGATTCTGACACTTCGACGACAATAACTACTCTTGCCTGTGCTGTCTGTCTGTTTGTTGCCTGAAATGTCCTCTTTAAAGTGGTGAACCTTATTAAACTACTTTGTTGTGAAAACTATACATTGAACTCTGGATTCCTCTGGTGGAAAGGAGAGTGAATATTCAGGGTACGGGCGTCAGGATGTGGCGTAATGACCCCAAACAGGTAGGACGTCCTCATTAAAAATGCAAACGTTTCTGGTTTTGTCAGAGCTCTGGTTTAAATCCTGTTTCCAGTAAGTCCTCGTGTCATGTCCTTGCTTTTATCCCAGATCTTCATGTGTTTATCGGTCACCATCGGCCTTATCAGGAGCAGCAGAGGAGAAGGAGGGAGGAGGGAGGAGGAGGATGAAGCTCTAAAGAGGAAAGAGGAAGAGGTGTTGTCGACAGGCCTTCCAAACAACACCATCCCCCCGCAGACGCCTCGGCCTCCAGCTCCCTCTGCCCTTCTCCCTTCACCTCCACCTTTTCTCCTTTCATTCCTACACGTGTCGCCTTAAAGGTATTTCACTCTTAATTCTCTCTTCTGTCTCTCTCTCTCTCTGTTTCCACACATCTCTCTCTGTCTCTCAGCGACTAACAGCTGAAGCTCTAACAACATTTGCTCCATCCATCAAGCGCAGCCAGCTTTGATCAATAAGCACTTTGAGTCCACTCCACAGCACCGCACTGAACTTAAAACGTCTCCCCTCTGTCTCTGTCAGTACTTATCTCTGTGCTGACCAAGCCATTTCAGACTCAGGGCTGTGGATCTTCTGCTCCGTGTTGTGTTTGCATTAATGAACGACTCTGATCTATGAGCTGCCTTGTCTTTACAATTCATCTATAGATACGTGAAGAAGCTGTAAATCCTGAGTAATCTGCTCTAACGGTGTCAACCTTTAACTACCTCCTCAAACAAATGGTTTTTCACATTCTCAGTTACTATACTTCTACTTGGTAGATGTGTGCGATGGATCTTGAGCCTCAAAAACCTTTTTTTTCTTTTGTTGCACAACCACTGTCGAGTTGTTGAGATGACATATTGAAGGCAAACAAATGTGCCTTTATTTTTTCCTTTTTTCTTTTAGTTATTTAATTCAAAATAAAGTTTTTGCACAGTAGCATTCATTCACAAGTTAAAATGAATGTTAGAATTACATATTATTCATGGAAGCCTGTTTACACCGTTTAATTAACTCAAAATTTTGAGTCTCTAACTCAAAACTTTCTACTTTTTCCCCTCGTATTTTCATCTTTTTTATATCTAAATATTGACTCTTTAACACAAATCTTCCACTTTTCCACTCAAAATTTCCTTTTATCTTAAATTTGGACTTTCAATCTCAAAATTTTGATTTTTCAAATAAAAATTTCTTCCTCTAAAAGTCAAAATTTCGACTTTAAAACTAAAAATTTTGACTTTTTAACTCAGAATTTCTGCTTTTGTTTCCAAATTTTGACTTTTTGAATTAAATTTCAACTTTTTAACACAAAAATGTGTCCATGTAACTTAGAATTTTGACTTTTTGATTTAAAGTTTCTACTTTTTTATCTCTTTTTTTTTTTTAAATTTTGTAGCCCCAAAATTTTGAGATTTTATCTGAAAATTTCTACTTTTCATCCAATAATTTTTTACGCTATTAAGCCTAAATTTTCACTTTATATGACCAAAAATATCTCAACAAAGCAAGTCTTTCTTTTTTGATTTAAACTGGTGTAAACAGGCTTCCTTAGTTACCACAATTTGGACTCTTCATATCACAATTTCAACTTTATAGCTTAGAATTTTGACTTTTTAACTCAAAATTTCAACTTTATCTGAGAATTTCAACTTTGAGCTCCAAATTCTACGAAATTAACTTAAAATTTTGAGTTAATATGAGCAAAAAAAATATCTACAATTAACGTTACATTAGCATTTGTGTGACTTTTTCCTACTATTTGTGGTATTTGTGTGAAACTTCACATGATAAACTCTACGTGACACTTCAGCCATTGGGCAGGGGTCAGTATTATAAAAACTAAGAGGTTTATTTAAAAAAAAAAAAAAAAAGAAAGTGCTGTCAGAAATGCTTAAAAAAGTTTGATTCTTTTTCTTGGTGGGGTAGTTAAAGGGTTAAACTAACGGTCAAACTGTGTTTCTCTAACACGACTCTCCTCTTCAGAGTTTTTCAGTTTGTGTGGATTAAAAACACATGTGGTCTCCAAACACGTGCCGCATTTCAAAGTCAGCTTTTTCCACATTGTGTTCATGAAATCCCATGTGACAGTTCTCACTCTGGATTTTAAAGATTTCGCTCAAAGTTTTAATAAAAAATCATGACTAGTTTTATTTACTCACTTTAAAATGTGATGTAAGAAATTAAATCACATGGTCATAAACGCAGACGTGATTCAGGAGCCAATAAAAATGTTCCTGCAAAGTTGTTTCCAATAAGTTGCAGTTTGTGTCACATGGATTAGCATGTGTGACTTTTTTTTTTTTTTTGAGCATCATCATCAGTTTTACAGTAACGTCTGGCAACAACACAACAACACTGAGTCATTCTTTAAAAGTACAGAGAGAAAAAAACACGGATTCAATGAAGCATCAGCACAAAAACCTCAGGAGTCAGTTCAGTCAGTGTCGACCTCGTCTTCAGGAGGAGAAAGTTAACACCTCACTAATGATAATAACAAATCATATTTAGGATTTTAGAGCAGAAACAATCAGGTTTCAAACTCTTAGTCATTTATCATATCTCAAAACTGAACAAGATTAAAGCGACAAAGAATGAATTGTTCTACAAAGTGACACAGTTTGATGTCAAAGGTTAAAATGATTCAATCACAGCAGAGTTACAACATCATTATGTTTAGTCATTCTTACATTTCTGGAACAAAGGAAGTGAAAGAGTCAGCACAAACTGTTCGGAGTCAAAGTTTAAAGCGTGATTCAAACTTTTTGGACTCAAAAGTACAGAAACCTAATTCTGTCTTTTGCCCAAATTTAGTTGAAATAGTGAGATTGATTGTTGAAAAAATGAGAGAAAGGGTCTAAATTTTGAGATTTAAAGCCAAAATGTGAGGTAGAAAGTAAAACTTATGAGATAAAAAAGGAGCCAAAAGTCAAGATATGAAATAAAAAGTCATCATTTTGAGATAGAAGGTGGAATTTATTAACCTAAATGTCAAAATGTTGAGATAAAAAGTTGAAATTATGGAATTTAAAGACAAAAGTTTTGATATGTAAGGGTGTGATTTGAGATAAAAAGCACAAATTTGGAAATAAAAAGTCAAAACTATGGTATCAGTTTTGAGGTGAAAGTCAGAATTCTGAGCTAGAAAGTCTAAATTTTGAGATATAAAGTTGATGTTTTGATATATGCCAAAATTACTGAGAAAGAAAAGTTAAAATTAAGAGGAAGAATTGTCAGAATTATGAGACTTCAAGTACAGATTTGGAGATGAAAGTCAAAGATTTGAAATTCAAGGTCATTATTTTGAGATGGAAAGTGGAAATTATGAACTAAAATGTCAAAATTTAGAGATATAAAGATCGTTTAATGAGTTAGGTCCAAATTACGAGACAAACGTCAGAATATTTTGATGAAAACTCGAAATCATGAGATTAAAAAGCTAAAATATGAACATGAAAAGTCATAATTCTGAGGCGTAAAGTCAAATTTAGAGATAAAAAGTTGAAATTAAGTGGCAAAATAGTCAGAATTATGAGGTAAAAAGGTAAAACTTTGAGAGTCCTGTGTGGTTCTTCATCCCTTTACTCTCCACTTTCTTCCTTTAAATCCTTTTAAAGCTGCGTTTGCTCAGCTACATCCCATAATAACACTCTAGCAAAGATTATATTTCATTTTCAGTAAAGCTATGTGCAAAGTAAGACTCAATGTACCCACAATCCATTTCTCTATGATGAACAGCTGGAGCTCACTCCATAGAAAAGCTACTGCCCAGTAAAGTTTTCTTCCTTTACACCATCTCATGATTTTGGCTTTTTATTCACAAATTTTGACCTAATATGGGCAAAAAAGAAAAAAAAATCACAACAAAGACAGTTTTTTGTTTCCATTTTCTAACTGGTGGAAATAGACTTTGGTATATTTGGTCCCAAAAGAAACTCAAAAAGAAAACACAACCTTTTCTCTTATGTCTAAAATCTTTTCTTTGCTCTGATTTTTCCGCTTTGTTTTGCCGTTGTCTGACTCTTTACAGCCTCATCCTGCTCCGAGTCTCACAGGCTGAGTTTGGCTGATGCAATATTCATGGGCTGTTGTGTTCATCTAAATATGAGCAGGCAGGAAATAACATATAGTGTATCACCTGTTCTTCAGATTGAATATCAACAGAGAGGAGGGAGAGTGTGTGTTGTCTTTCAGAGCTCTTTAATAAACAGCTTCTGTGGCTTCGGTCTCTCTCTCACACACACACAGAGCCAGCGTTTCCTCGCTCTTGTGTACAAACTTCCAGGAGGACCTGAGGCCTACATCCTGTGGTTTTAGCTGCGGTGTGGACTTAAAACCACAAAAATGTGAGAATGCATATCCCTGCGCTGATTTACGTCACTTTTTTTGGAGTCTGCTTTTATTGTCAGAGTCTCCTGCAGAGGTAGTGCCACTTTTTCCTGCTTGTCAAAAGCAGAGAGGCAGAGACATGAAATGAGGTAAACAAGTTCAAGAGTTTGTCTGCGCACAGAAAGAAAGAAAAACATGTCAGGACTCTTCGTGCCAGGGCAGGTTTTTATGAATGG
>RPOG01005246.1:0-21631 GCA_008086565.1 Thalassoma bifasciatum | reverse complement strand
GTTCAAGCATAAAATAATGCCACTGTATTTTTAATTTCCATTTACAATAACTGACATTCAATTTTTAGAGTTTAATTACTGTGGATACTTGTCAGGACGGTTGCACCACCTGACATTTTGGGGGTTTGAGGAACCAAAACACAAAAAAACATGTTATATTTTAATAGTTTAAAGATGTGTTCAAATAACACAGGTTTCATAGAATAAAGAAATACATGTGATGAAATACTCAATTCATGATGGAAGGAAATATTGCACTCGGACACAAAAAAGGGACGTCACGTCATTGACCCGTTAAAGAAAAATGTTAAGCCATAACATATTGTTCTGTAAAAGGAAGAATCGCAAGAGAAGACAAATTATAATAATGATATCATAAAAAATGATAATTAAAAAAAAAATCACCCATTAACACACATATGTAGATTTAATTATACATCCATTCGCACAAAACTAAGATAACTAAAACGAAACCCATACAGAAGTACTAACAAAACAAGAACAATAGCAGGAGTTTTGTTCTTCAATGGTGTAAATTTCTAGTTTTTCAGTGTCAAAGAAAAGGTCCTGTTAGTCCATACATTTTTGTAGTAGGGAAAGAGATGGTTCTTTGCACAATAAGGGATAAAAAAAAATGCAATTACTGATTCATATAAGTTTTCCAATTCTTCTAATACTATTCTCCCTTTACGGCTGCTTGTATTAGAGAGAAAGTAAGTTTAAAGAGATTAATGTAAAACTATAAGAAAGATTTAAAACCATGATAAAACAATCAAAACTGGAGAGGGGTCCTGCATTTCCTTTCAGCAAATTCTAAATGTTAAAATGCTGAGCACTGCATATCAACACTCTCGCATTTCCTTGCAAAAAAAACTCAATTTTGAAATGCTGAGCCCCGTTTCAACATTAAGCACTTTCTTGCAGCAAATGCTTAATGTTGAAATGCTGAGCCACAACCCTAGCATCTACATTGCTCCATTGGAGCAGAGCTGAACTGAGAGACATGCATCAGTCCTATTTATTAACTCTAAAGGTCTTCAGCATTTCAACATAATTATTAGATGCATGTTGAAATTTCAAAAACAATAAAAAAAAAAATTTTAAAAACGTAAATTTCTAAGATATAAAACCCAAAATAATGAGTCAAACATGAAAACTATGAGATTCACAGTTAAAAACATGACATTCATATCAAACTTAAGGGAAGAAAGTACAACCCCAAATATGAAAATTCAAGGTTTCAAGATGAAAAAGTCAAAATAATGAGAAATGGCTGATATAACATAATAAAATGCCTGAACCCCAAAATCAAGTCAAAACCATATGAAAACAAATTAATAGTTACAAGAAATGAAGTTGAAATTCTGAAGTAGAATGCTAAATGATGAGGAAAAAAATTACAAGAAAAGTCAAAACAATGGGACAAAAACTGAAACCGATAAAAAGTTAACAGTATGGGATTAAAGTCAAAATTGTATGATGAAAATGGAAGATAAGTACAATAAATGAAGCTAAAATATGAAAATGAAACAATGACATAAAGAGATGAAAATCAAAAGTGTAAAAAAAAAAGTCAATATAATGAGATCATGTCAATTGAAATTTAAAAAATTTCACACTATAAAATGAAAATCATGACAAAAACTGTCAAAATTTCAACATAAAAAGTCCAAATTTTGAGACATTGATTTGGAATTTTTACAATGAAAGGTCTAAGTAGAGATACTTAAAAGAAAAAAAAGATGAGATAATGACATAAAATTTCATTATTACAAGATATGTCCAAAAAAATGCGATGAAAAAGTCTTTATTAGGAAAATAAAAGTCCATATTTAGGGATAGAAAAGTTGTAAATGGTGAAATATTTTGACTATGGACAAGTCAGTGATACTTTTGGCAAAACTTTTTAAAGGTTTTCATACAAACAGCCCATTCATATCAGGGGGAAACTTTTCCAAAAACCTTATGGACTTAGTTTCTGTCAGTAAGTCTATAAAAAGCTTCCCACAAAGCAAACGGAGTCGGGTCAGCTGGCGGTCACAGCGTCGTACTGTCTCTTGAATCGTAACCAGCGTTTTCAGTTACTCACCCAATTAGGATTTAGTCGACTGTTTTTGTCACATTGCAGAGGTCACACGGCGCTGATTGACTCAGCCGAGCTGAAGGCGAACCCACGGGAGCAGAGAGAGAGAGAGAGAGAGAGGGTCCCATCTGACTGGTGGAGCTGCTGCTGGTGGAGGTGGTGGCGTTGGTGATGGTGATGGTGGCGATGCGCTCCCTCTGGCGTCCTCCGTCTGTGTTTTATAATCAGGGACGACCACGAGGCTGAAGAGATGTGTATTAGAGCTCGGCTGATGGCGTTCATTTCAATCGCTGCCAATTTATTCTCCCAAATAATACAACACTAATCTAATAATGACAAGGAGGGGAAATTGCTTCTCACCAATGCTTGGTCACACACACTCTGCAGAATCACTGAGTGTGTGTGTCGGGTGTGTGTACATGTATAAAAATATGTGTTTGAGCCGTGTTCCCCAATGGGGTTTCATTTGCTGCTGTTGTGAGGATTTTGTCTTTAATTTTAGTCACAGTTTACATTTAGTGAGCCAGTGTGTGTGTATGTGTGTGTGTATGTGTGTGTGTAAGACAGGCTGAAACTAATTCTTCCCACCATTATCATTATGAGACAGGGTGCGCAGAGCTGAGAGGGGATTACTGTCTTTGTCATCCTCTACATCACTTACTTTAATAAAACTTCAAGCCTGTGATTACATTTCATATGCAAATATTGTATGCTGTGTGAATAGAAAAGCAGGAGTAAGACAAGGTTAAGACTGAGTCACCGCTCAGTCTGAGCTCCCTTCATGTGCAAATACATGTGAGATAAAAGTAGACTCATATTGTGGAAGAAGAAAAGAAGCAGAAGTAAGGTTGGTTTAAATAAAAAACACCACATTCAAAACAGTAAATCACACACAGAGGTACCAAGTTCTTTGACTCTGACATTTTACTTTGTAGCATGTGGCATCATGAGGATACTGATATTCCAAAAACATGTAACTGGTAAAATTTACAGCGAAAAGGTGCTGATTCTGCTTAAAAATTCTTAACACCTTCAAACCCCCATAATACATCCTGGGATTTTAAACAACCATAATAGTGCAGGGGATAACTGAAAAATCAATCAAGTGGTGATACCATAGACTGTATAATGAGTGGACGTAACGACGTTCGGCTCAAACTGAAGCCTCAAGCAGATGCTCCGCCCCTGGTGTCTGGCTGCAGTATAGGTCATAAGCCCCGCCCCCTGGTGTCTGGCTGCAGTATAGGTCATAAGCCCCGCCCCCTGGTGTCTGGCTGCAATATAGGTCATAAGCCCCGCCTCCCCATGTATTCCAGATATGAGCCGGGAAAACTTAAAAAAATTACGATACCTCGTAGAAACGTTTCTCTCATCTTTACGCTAAGGTAGTATGATGATGTCATTTGGCTGCATGGTGTTCAGGTGTTTTTTTTCTAAGAAGTTAGTTTCTCATTAGTTATTGGACGTTAAAAACCGCGATATAAGTTTCGTTTTACGATAGTTGACAGCTGCCGTTCGTGAGTAGTTTTTATCGGGGATATGAGAAACTTCGGGAAAGAGCCAAAAGGAGACTAAACCTTCTGAAGAAGAAGAAATAAATAATTTTATTTCTCTTTTTTACTTGGCTCCACCGGAAATTCTCTACTGCGCAGACTCTGGCTGCACAATGGCGGCTAGAGAAACGGGGTTTTTTGGCTTCAAAATCGTAGAACGGTGACAGGCGGAAGCACGCTGTCCATTCTATATACAGTCAATGGGTGATACAAGCATGAAATTTGGCACTGATATTCTGGAAGGGTCACTCTTTTGAAAAACAAACAAAAACTTAGACATTCAAAATTCCAAGTTGGCTACCATTTCCAGTGGCTACCAATTGTTTATTTTGTTCAAATGGTGATGCAAGTGTGAAATGTGGCATAAATACTCTCTAGGGCAGTGATTCCCAACCTGTGGTCCGTGCCCCCCTGGTGGGCCATGAAGGTATTGCAAGTGGGCCGCCAAATCATTTCCTAAACCAGTCTGATTTTATTGGAGTGTAATTTGAAAGATACAAATATATTCGGAATAATATTTCAGATGTTAAAACTCAGTCACGAACTCCGTTAGGAAATTAAAAATGTTCAGATAAAACATGTCCACTAAGAACGCATGTTTGTGACCACTCGGTAACATGACCCAAAACATAACAATAATCCTATATGTAATAAAAAATATACACTTAAACCCAAATTGTAGTAACTTGTCCAAAATGTAACAAGGGTGTGAAGCCAGAAACGCAACAAAAAGAATGTATTCAAAGCCAAAATGTAATAACTGACCCAAACTTTTAGTAATTTTGATTTGGGCTCAGAATCTGTTACATTATCAAGCAGTTATTGTATTTTGGGATTTATTAAATGTTTTAAATTACATTTCAAGCTCAGCACTTTTGTTACCTTATTGATCAGTTATTACATATCATTACATATTAGGTTGTTGTTACAAATGGGTTTTTAATAAGGCGTTTTATATCCTCTATTCTTATTGGGTCGAAGGTGGGCCGCAATCATTTCTGAGGCTTGAAAGTGGGCCCTGAGTTGGAAAAGGTTGGGAACCACTGCTCTAGGGGCCACTGTTCTGGAAAAAAGGTGCAGAGTTTGCAAGAAGCATATACGCCAAGTTTTATACTTGCATCACAATTTGTACCATAAAAATGAACATATGATAGAAATGGTGGCCTCTTGAAAAATGGACGCCATCGTAAAATTTTAAGAGGCAAGCACCTTTTTCTAAGAGAGGGGCCCTTTGAAAGAATTAGTGCCAAATTTCATGGTTCCACCCCATTTGAAAAATTCTCATAAAATACACAATCATCTACTGCACTTTAAAATTACTTAGAGACTCAACTCTGCTCAACCACAGAGACAAACTGTTAGAAAATACCTTTACATAAGAAACAATATAAGTGGTAAAAAGAGGCAAAAACAGCAAAGAGTAGCAATAAAACTTAGTTTGAGGTAGTAAAAATTGACAAAAAAGTATCAAAAATTGGCATTTAAATTGGGATAAGACCTGGAAATACTCAAAAAGTAGCAAAAAATGGTCCAAAAGTGGCAAAAAAGATGACAAGTGACTAAAATGGCCCCCCAAAAAAAAAAAATATGATGAAGAAGAATTTCAGATGAAACTACAAAAGATTCAGAAAGGGGCAAAAAGGATTTTTAGAAAATGACAAAAAATATTGAAAAGTGTTAAAAATAGCCAAAGTTAATAAAAATGGCAAGAAAGTTTGGGGTTTAACTTTGATAATACTTTGTTGCAATAAAGATCCAAAAGTGTCAAAAATGGGCAAAAAGCAACAAAAATTGACAAGAAAATTGGTATTGAACCTGGGAAATAATGAGTGGGTATCAAAAAATGGTTTAAAAGTAGCAAAAATAAAAGAGTCTCAAGTGACTTTAATGTCCAAAAAACCCAACAAAATTGAGCAAGAACATTTTCAAAAGCAACTTTAAAAAATCAGAAAGTAGCAAAAATAGTGAAAGAAGAGATGGAAAAGAGTGAAAAGTGATTTAAAAAATGGCCTAAGTCAACAAAAGTGGCAAAATTAAACTTGGAAAATAGTTGGTTTGTTGAAAAAAAGAGGTCCAAAAGTGGCTACAAAAGATTTAAAAGTGTCAAAAATGGGCAAAAACGACAAAAAATGTCAAGAAAATTGGGAGTGAACCTGAGGAATAGTGAGAGAGTTTTTAAAAATGGTCCAGAATTTGCAAAAAAGAAGTGAAAAGTGACTAAAATGTCTAAAAATCAGTCCCAGTTGTAGTGGTAGTGGGTTGTTGTCGTTGTTGTTGTTCTGTAATCAATGTAACTGTTCATGTTCTACTATGTGTTTGTTTAAAAACATGTAGGATAGGAACCTGGAAATAACTGCACAAAAAAATCGCAATTGCAACACAGAAAATAATGTTCACAATTAGATTATTTTTGCAAACCGTTCAGCGCAGTTCCACCGAGACCGCCTCTTTTGGTCGGTCTGAACTGAGTCACTATTTCACACCTATCATTTTAGTTTGGACTAAACAATGTTGGAGTGAAAGCCCCCTCAGAAACCTCCTGGATCACATGCTGCCAGTAAACTCTCCTCCTCTGATAACTTCCATCTTTCAAAAGTAGAGCAGTCACGTCAAACGGATGCTCCCTAATCAAACCTCCTCTGTGGTTCGGCCTCACGTTTGACTTTGAGTGTTTCATGCATGTCAGGGCTGCGTCAGGTTGGTCGAGCGGCTGCGTGTGCGTGTAAATCATTCCCCTGACACACCTCACACATGCACAGGCTCAGAGCTGACAGTGCGTGACTAAACACCCCCCCAACCCCCATCCCCCCACCCTTGAACCTGCCTGAAAGGATCTGACTGCTCCAATGAGGCGGGGCACACCAGACAAAGCACATGTGGGCGAGCGACCACGAGCTGAAGGAAGGGGGAGGGGCTGGATGTGTCAATCATCTCAGCTGGGGACAAGGACGCTCAGTGTTGGAGTTTAAGGATGGGAAGTTCAGGAATGGAAAACCGGAACTATTGTCTCTGGACTTGGTTTGGAGGGCGTTTTGTTTCTTTGAGAGATGGGAAACTGGGTGAGCTTGATGGATGTCTTCGCCATTGATATATATAAGAAAGCTAGATGCCTTTAGGCGGAGTCAGCAGCATCGTCACCATAGCGACCATCTTGGAACAGGCCTCCTCTGTACTGTGGTCAATGGAAAGGATGATGATTTACTCACTAAAACAATCATAACTCGCTGGATTCTTGACGGATTCACTAAAGGATTGGTGTTTTACAAACTTTATTCACGAGGCAATGATTCAACCTGAACTTTTTAAATCACAACTTTAAAAAAAAATATTCCTAAGTTTGCAAGTTAATTAGCTAAATTTCTGAAGTTTATAACAAACCAAGCCGTTTGAAAATCGGTTGAAAATTGAGCAATCTACAGTTATTTCAAAGTCAATGCTCCATTGTCTGTAATGTAATGAGTGATCGAGCAGAAAATGGCCGCCATGTGGCGACGTTGCCTCCCATTGGCTTACAGCGCGCACGAGGCATCTAGCCTTCTTGTTTATATCTATTGTCTTCGCCTCTGCTCTCACGGATCTTTTCGAGTAAGTGATTCGGTTCAGTTGTCCACCCGGATGATTTGTTCATTTTGAACTAATCGTCCATGAACGGCACATCACTACTTTTCACAAGCCACAGTCAAAATTTTTAACTTTTTAACTTAAATAGTCATCTTTTCTTGAACATGTTCAGTTGAAAAGTTACTTAAGTATAATATAGTAGCATTCAAAAGTATATCATATCCAAATATATTTAAATATCTGTCTTTTTGCTTTCTCAATAGTTTCATATTTTTGAACATTACCAAAATAAATGACTATAACTCCCTCCATATTTGAGAACCAATGGTTGTTTGGTGGTTTTCCTACATATTCTGTCAATCATTATTTGTTTTTTTCAGTAGCAAGTTCTTTGTCTTTGTCTTTATGTGTTCTGTTGAATATCCAGTATTCAATAGAAATACCTGCTCTCTAATGTTTCTGCAATGACATGTAGGAAATTGTTGAAAAGAGATTCGATTCTCCATCAGATGGGAGTATTGTCCGGAGATTTTCTCACAGGCCGAGGTCTTCATTATCTCCTCAGATTACTTCACCCCTGCGCACAAAAATCAGCCCTGGACTGAGCATGTTTGAATTTCACCTTCCCTGCCTCTTACAAAGTCAAGTAGCAGTGCTCGAAGCCAGAGTTTGGGCAAACCCATATTGAACTAATCAATCACCTAATTCAGTTTCTTGTTGAAATTGGCTAATTATCCCACAGCCCAGTGGAAAAATCAATCCCGCTGATGACTCTGATTGGGCCAGCCTCACTCCAGTTGATTATAAAAGAGGCTTGATGGGAAAGAGACAGCCTGCTGCCATCAGAGGAAACACAGGAGCACGAGTATTCACAGTTCAAAACACAAAACATTACTCCAGGCTTACACCACAAATCTTTCCCCTTTTTTACGAGGTGAAGGTTGCAGCTTTTGAAGTATAAAAGTGTTTTAGATTGAGTGGGTACACAGCAGGAAAGGTTTCGTTTGTAGAAATCAGATGGATTATTGTTTTTGAAATCTTTTATTCATGAACTCTGGATGAATTTTTGGCTTTTTCTGGCCTCTGGGAATTTATGTTTAACACAAATGTTAACAAAACACATCCACTCTCCCGCTTTCTCGCTTCCACTTTATTTTCCTTTCTTCTGATTTATTGGAAAATAAAGTTTTAAAAGCCCCCAAAATATGAAATCAAAATGTGAACACACTCATTTATAATCCAAACACTGCTGGAAGCCACAGTAAAAATTCTACAACTTGACGTGTACTAAACGTTTGCACAAACAGCATTGTAATATCAATAATTACCGTAATGACTCAAATATAGTGACAGGATGTTTATATCTTCAAGTACATCCAGAAAAAGTCTAGTTAGTCCTTTAAAATTTGAGGTAAAGTTATCATCATGAGAGGTGAGGGTACATATTGTGACTTAGTCCATTTGTCGCTCACAACCCCAACTCCAGGGGATGAAAGATGGAGAGATACAGTGATCGTCTGCAACAAAGTGACTCCCAAATTGGTGTAATTGCTCAGAATCACACGTTATTCGACATGGTGTATTGTTTCGTTTCATGTTATTGACTGAAGTACGCCAACCAGTGTCTTGAAGTGGTTGTAGCAATGCCTTACAGTGTTTGGAACCTGGAGCTTGCCGTAGTTATGCTGAGCCATGAGCCTGAAAGCAACTTTTCTTTTTGGACATTTAGAATTCTTAGTGTTGCTTTAAAAGAGTAGTTAAGACATGTTTCTGTGATGAAAGTTGAAATTCTATTTTGAAACCAAAGCCTTATCGATGTATGCTAACTGCTAGCATATCAATAGGATTTCCCTTATATTTTAGCATCAAGCTAGTGTTACGTTTTCCATGTTGTTTTTGGTCCAATCGGAGACGTACAACATACTGAATGTCATAAGAGCCATTTCATGAGGTATTCATCAGGTGCCAGGTGTGTCTAGAGGGGTGGGGCACAAAACGATTTTTGGAAATGTGTGTAAATATAGATATGAGCTGTTGGATGTTATTGAACTCTGATCAATGGATACTTGCATGTTATTGAAGAGCTGTAAGCAATAAAATCCACGAAAACAGAAGACGGAAAATGCTTTTTCATGAATTGTTTCGCCCTTGTAGGAATCTTCTCAGGGGCTTTAAGTTTAAGTTTAATCTCTTGTGAGACAGCAATGTACATTTCTTTGTGAGCACAATTTTACAGCTTCTTAAGTAAAACTTCAAGCAGAAAATGCTGAATCAGAGTTTTCTTGGGAGACTATTATCTTGCTGCTACGCTAAGCTAGCTGGGGCAGAAAAATTGATGTAGCATCTGTCCACTGCAATGCAATGTACTGAATTGATAAGAGACTTATTAAGCAAAAAGGCTAACGATAACCATGTATTGAACCATTTCTTATTTATTCCCAACAGAAAGCGGTTCATGAATCCCATTCCTAGTCGCACTGTAATGCTTTTATATAGTTCAAGTGTTTATTTATGGTGGCCCTAAAGGGCAAAACACAACGGAAAAAAGGAAAACACGACAGCGAATCAATCAAACCAATTTGTTGTTGTGTTTTTCTTTCTGCTGTTGTTTTCTTGTATTCTTATTCTTGATGTTGTGTTCTCCTTTTTGCCTTGTGTTTCTGATTTGCTGTTGAGTGTTTTTTTTCTTGCTGTTGTATTTTCCTTTTTTCCGTTGTGCTTTCTGATTTGCACTTCAGGGCCACCGTAGTTATTGGCATCCAGCTTGCACGTTGCCTACCAAGGGCACGGTTATCTTGGCTTTTGTGCAATCATAGTAAATCTTCCCCTTGTTATTACTTTTCTTATTTTGCAGCTCTTTACCAAGATATTTGAAAGAAACTGATCATATTTAAATTATTTTGCTTTATTATGTGACGGTTTGTATTGTCTCCAGCTCTGGTTCAGCAGGGAAGAATATGAAGTCCAAAAGAGGAGAAATGTCACCTCCTGATTTTCCTCCCACGAAACCTCGCCCTGATGGTGAGTGAATGCATAATGGTGAGGCAGTTATGACTTGTAGATTGAGAACAATTTCATCTGAATTAATGAGCCGGTGTCTAATAAACAGAGCTAACGGGGCGGCAAAGATGGCAACCGCTGACTTGAATGTTGTCAGCACTTCCTGTAGTTTTGTATTATTAAAAAGCAAAAAGTGGATTAACTCTATGTATTATTTATTCAGTGGTGATATATGATGATTAAGTTACTTCCCTCGCCTGTGTTATGATCTTGGTTTAGTTTATTGCATTTTTCCCCGCTCGTGTAATATTGCATTTTCTCTTAGTGGCACCAAATAATCTCGTTTTTTTTTCTTTCCCATCTCTTCTGTTTGTACTATACTTCAAATTGACAAACTGCAATCTCAATCTCATTAGCAGAAAAACAGATGCATGCGTGTTATTCTGCATGCTCGAGCAGCAGTGGACACAGCTTCTCTATTAAACTTTGCTGCTTTTCATGTATGTATTTTTGGTTTATTCATCATTTCCAAGCAAACAACCAATTATGTAAATCTCACTCAAAGCGACCCATTCAGCAGATTTCAAAACGACTTTCTGCCCGTCGAGTTTCAGCGTCTGTTGTGCTCTTTTGTGTAGTTTTGATAAATCAAGTAAAGCTACAGGCTATGCATCACTCTCCGTCGTCTGTCAGCAGGAAATGAATGGTTATGTGGAGCTTTACCCCGAGCTTTTGTATCCTGTTTCCTCCGAGGAGATCGACCACAGGGAGAGCAGGCGGGCAGAGGTGAACAACAAAGAAAAATCAGATTTAGAGTCTCCTCGGAGAAATCCATCTGCAATATTAACATCTGATATCTGAAACATGGCTGCCTGTGTGTACAACAGGACAGAGAAGCCTTTAAATTTCCCTGGGACGTGCCACAGAGTCTGGATGGGTGAGTAAAGCAAAGGGGAGAGAAATCAATAGAAGTGCTGGGGTCTGTCGCAAATGAGGGGAGGGAGATTCAAGCAGCGGTCCACTATAAATAGATAAAAACTAACAAAGTAGGTAGAAGCCAGGCAGCTCAGGGCCGGGGCCAGTTTTCTTCAACCCATCTTAGGCCTTTAAGTCTCTGACCACGGCGCCAGACGCCTGCAGAGTCCCCCCCCCTCCATCTTATCGCGTCTTTCCACCCCCGTCCTTGGAAGGTCATGCAATCTTCATGTCCAACTCCGTCCTCCTCCTTCCTTCCTCCTCCTCCTCTTCAGTCTCTCTAATCCAAGTGTCAACACTGGCCTTGGAGCACTTGTCAAACACATAGATGCTGCATGCGCATATGGCAAACTGCACGCACACACACGGATGGATTCAGTAAACTCCTGCGCACACACGCACACAGATGGATCCCGTGACAGCGCTTTCAACATAAAGTGACCAGAACATATGCCTGTCAGCGCACACTGACAGTAAAGCGCCAGGCTGTGATGGGAGACAGTTGGGTCCCTTTTTCTTCCAAGTGCTGAGTAACATCTCCGTCCTCTAACGAGGCTGTAATTCTTTAATTGAGGCTTAAAATGACGCCATAATGGGAATTCACCATATCTGCCATTCATACCCATAAGTCATGAAGAGCGTTTCACACAGGCATTGTTAAAATCTGGTGCTTCAGATTCAGTTTTAAGGGAATATTATTCCTCTTTAAGTGCTCAACCTGCTGTTCGTGTAGAGTCAGTCTGAATCTAAAAAGCTCCCCACGAATCGCACTGAGAGAAGACCTCCAACAGCAGAAAACAGTTGCAAAATGCACCGAGACCAAGATATCAGATATAAGTTACAAGATCGGTAACTTCTCGTCTAACTTGATGTACTTACTTTAAATTGACCCATCGCTACATGTGAAGATACACATGAGCGTGCTCCACATTCACACCCTTAGACAAATGGTTCTATTTTTTAATTTTAAGGCCCTCTTGGACTTCCATACCTGCCCAGCTTCTGATTCCTGACACCTGTGAGCTGGTTACAAAAGCCTCTGCTCGGCTCCTCCCACTCTCTCTCACTCTGCAGCCAGGATCAGCAGCAAGGCAGCACCATTTGATCCCCATTTTTGACCTTTTGCAAGTTTTTTTGTCATAAATTATTGTTCAAACCTTTTCTTTGACTCCTATGTGGCTACCCCTGAGCCAGGGTTGTAACATTTTGGGGGCTCGTCCGGGATAAGTAAGTCTGAATGAGTGTGTTTGTTATTTTTCCCTAGAGTGAAGAGTCTTGGTTTGTACTTCATAATAGTTGTGTGCCGTCAGGGATGCTGTTAGCTGCTGTTTGCATGAGCAGAAGTCTAATTTCTCTCACACTCATCCACTACCTGTCGCCACATGCATTCACAAATTCATGACTTTTGCTCACCTGTAAATACAGAAACACAACATGGAGCTTAGCGTGGCTGCTTCATGTAGTATATCTTGGTCTTCTGCAGATACACGTGCACCAGTGTACCCTAAAGACCCCTAAGCTGCCCCAAAATGCTCACTTTAATCACCAAGAACACACCAAAAAATATTACATATGCTCATGTTCTTGAATATTTCACATTAAACAACTGAACAAGATTGCATGCAAAATAACAAAAATTGTGCCTTTGTGGCTCAAAGTGTATGTGGTTCCTGTTGTTTCAGCAGTCAACTTCAAGTGGACACTCAATGAACTGCAGTTTTTTTATACCTCGATATGGGCTTTATATATTTAGACTGGTAGTAGCTGCAGATGCAAGCAAGCAAATGTTTTGCTGCTTGGTTTTTCATCCAAATACTGGAAGGCATCAGGTTCAAAGTCAAGCAGAAACGAACCAATGACTGATGACATAATGGTCGCCAGTTAGCATGGTTGCTCTTTATTCCAAAACACCTGCTGCTCTTTAACTGTTGTTATCAGAGTCTGAACAACCAGCCAAATTGCTAGCATGTCTTTGTGATGATGCAGGTCATACAGGGGTCCATACTGCCAAGTTCTGGGCAGACAAATCCAGTGAAGTGAGTCACAAATACGAAATGTAGGACTCAGATGTACACAATGCATTTGTGTTGAATGAAATCCAACCACACAGCTGCTCGATCCCTCTCCGTCTCTAACTGTGGTTAACATTGCTCCAAGGTCTTGGGAACAGAGTTTCATGCATACATAAAATATGAGCACTAATGACCAGTTCCACCATTACTGCAATGTGCAATTACCATCATAATGATTTGCCATTTATTTGCTTTCACAGCAATGTGAAGAATTGGCTTTAATTAATAATTTGCTGGTGAGGAATTAATTGGAGGATGCAGTTGTCGCAGCTGTGAGAGTGTCCCCTGCCTGAACTGAGGGCACAATTAAGGAATGATTGTCAGGGCTGCCATGTTGAAATGTGACCCAGACCGAGCGAGGGAGGGAGGGAGGGAGGGAGAAGTGAGACTGACAGACAAATGGAGGGTGTTTGGTTTAGCGGCTGTCACTGAGTCATCTCGCCCAGATGCTGCTGTCGGCTGGTCAGAGACGGAGCAGGGCGATGTGATTTAAACAGCGACAAATATTCATTAACAGAGTCATCTGCTGTATCTCATGAAAAAAAACAACTTACAGCTCCCAGCACTTTCCTCTTTTCACTTCAGGAACACAATCAAAAACAGTTTCAGGGGAATAAGGGAAAGAAAGTGCAGACAGGGGAACAAACATCATGTGAAATGGTTCGATTGGTGCAGGATTAGTATTGTCAGGGGGACGTTTGTCAGCAGCGAACTATAACAGACCATCATCATCTGTGGAATTCAGACAGGATTAAACTCATTGTCCATGATTATCATGAATTAGCAGATCTCCCTCGGTGACATACAGTATGAGCTGTGCAGACCCTGTTTCAGTATAACAGCCTCATAATATCAGTGGCTCTACAAACCTAATTCCAATGAAGTTGGGATGTGAAAATGTAAATAAAACAGAATACAATGACTTGAACATCCTGTTAAACCTATATTCAATTGAACACACTACAAAGACAAGATATTAATTGTTCAAACTGATTTTTTGCAAATAATCACTCATTTTGAATTTGATGCCTGCAACATTTTCCTAAAAAGCTTGGACAGGTTCAATAAAAGACTGTTAAAGTTGATGAATGCTGAAAAAACAGCTGTTTGTATCATTCCACAGGTGAACAGGTTCATTGGAAACAGGTGAGTGCCATGATTGGATATAAAAGGAGCATCCCCAAAAGGCTGGGGCCAGGTTCACAACTTTGTCAACAACTGCGTGAGCAATTAGTTTAAGAACAGTATTGCAGGAATTGATGGATTTCATCATCTACAGTCTATAATATCATCAAAAGATTCAGAGAATCTGGAGAAATCTCTGCACGTAAGCAGCAAGGCCCAAAACCAACATTGAATGGCCGTGACCTTTGACCCCTCAGGCGGCGCTGCATTAAAAACCCACATCATTGTGTAAAGGATATTAGCACATGGGCTCAGGAACACTTCAGAAAACCATTGTCAGTTAACACAGTTCATCACTACATCTACAAGTGACAGTTCAAACTCTACCATGCAAAGACAAAGTCAGATATCAACAACACACACAAACGCCGCAGAACTCTTTTTGGAAATCATGGACGTGGTGTCCTCCGGGCCAAAGAGGAAAAAGACAATCAGGATTGTTCTCAGCAAAGTTGAAAAGCAGCATCTGTGATGGTATGGGGGTGTGTTAGTGCCCATGGCATCATGGGTAACTGTCCCAGTATCTGTGAAGGCAGCATTAATGCTGAAAGGTACAAACAGGTTTTGGAGTGTTGTTAAAGGAAAGGTGATGCCCATGTCCCAGCTTTTTTGTAAACAATTAACATCAAACATCTTGTCTTTGCATTGTATTCATTTGAATGTAGGTTAAACAGGATTTCCAAATTATTCTATTCTGTTTTCATTTACATTTCAAATAATATCCCACCTCCAATGAAATTGGGGTGACATTTCCTTTTTATTTTTTTCCCCTTGAAAGCCAATGTTGCTTCCCCAAAAGGAGAAGGAAGCAGGGGCGGTTCAGTATAGAATCAGACCAGTAGGAGATAATATTCTTGTTTCTACTACTACTACAGCTTTAGGATTACGCCAGTCTCACCCACAACAGTCTCTACCTAGAAAGATATGTTACGCCCCAACTAAAAGTGGCCCTACGGGGCTAACAACAATCCACAAAAGATTCACATAAAATATACTGAAACACACTTTAAACAATACAAAAGGGATTTATTAGGAAAAACACCAGGAACATAGTGCAATAACAAAAAGACAAAACAAAATCCCCAATTGAGAGGCAGCAGGGCAGCAGTCCTCAACTCAAAAGCCTCTCCCAACTGCAGGCTGCTCTCAGCTTTTAAAGGCAGGTGAGCCTCATCAGCAATTAGCAGCCTCACCTGGAAAGAGCAGAGGGGAGGAGGGAACAAAAAACATGGCGCCGTAACAGATACCTGTCCCTAGAAGCAGTGTCTTGATGCTTTTGAGCGTTTGGTTTGACCCCAGACCAAAAAACAGGTCGTATTCTGATAAAGAAGACTCAAATTTCAGACTGAGGTTAAAGTTGAAGAGGTTAATTCATTTGCTATTGATCCAAAACAAGATGCTTCCAAAAAATTTCATTCACTGAAACAATTTGTAGCTTCTCAAATTCACATTTTATCGATTGATCTCGCTAATATATGTACAGTCTGGATTCCTCCACACTTCCACAGCACTAGTTTCCTTGAATATCAATATTTCATAGACCTAACACGACCTCTGTGACCCCTTGATGCAGGTCATTGATTGCGTGCACGCCCGGCTGCAGAATCAAAGACTGTGCAGATCATATCACACCATCACAATAAAAATAAGCACAAGCCCAATCAGATTTGTATTAAAAGCAAACAAAAAGCATCCAGATTGTGTCCACCTGCTGTTGTGTGGCGGTCGCCGACCTCAGCACAGCCAAACACAGAGGTAATAACCAGGCGGGCTCCCCGGAGGTCTCCCCTCTGCCCTTTAATCCATGTGAGAGCAGCTGGACCTCTGCAGAGGAGATGAATAACCACAACACTCGCTCTCGACACCCTCACAGGGGTCGCGTGTCAAGATCAGACGCCAGCAGCCTTCCTGTTTATTACATGAGCGAGCCAGGACTCGGCCAGAGCTGAAAGGAAAATGGGGGGGACGGGAGAAAAATGTCACAAAGTGGGATCAGAGGTTCAGAGGTGGGAGCACCTGGACGGAGAGCGGTTTGGATTTGTACCCGTCAGTGTTGGACAGTAACACAACTTGTAATAATATTACTTTTACTTGTTGAGTCGTGTAACAAATTACTCTTAAAATCCAGGAATAATTTTACAGTTACTCACCAAAAAAGTGAGTCGTTACTTGTTACTTCTTTGTCATTTATGATTTAAAATGCAAAAATCAGATTAATGTCATCATGTTTGTCCGAACAGCGAGAGAGCTCCAGTCGTGGTTGCCAGGTTTGTGGTTTTCCAGCAGAATCCAGCATCTTTTAGGCTCAGTGGGTAGTTTTCTTGGCTTCTTTTTTTTACATAACTGGCAACCCAAGCAAGCTTGAAAGATGGAGCAGTACGTTTTTAAGTTTAATGGTTTGAAATTCACCCATTAGTTTTGTGGAGAAAGATGACAGTACTATGTCAGATGTAAGTTTCAAATTAAATCAACTTTGACTGGATTGAAAAAACTTTGTCTCTCGTTCCTCACGTGTATATTTTATGTGGCCTCAAACTTTAATGGATTCAGAGGCTGCAGAAAATAACACACCAGCAATTTCATTCCTGATTTAGAGGTCATGTGCAAACTCAAAATCAAGAAGAGAAATGAAAAAAATACATTTTATTCATAACGCACTTTTCATCTCCAAGAAATCACAAAGTGCTACAAGGGCTTAGTAATAAAAAAAGAACATAGGTCACAGAAAGCAGGTGAAAATCAGTAAAAAAAAATTAAAAAAAACATTATCCAAATTATGACAGTGTATTTTTCTGACAGACAAACATAACAAGAGAAGAAAAAAACACTCAGACTTAATAAATATCATTAAAATTGTGGACTGGAGAAGCAGTAAACAGCGTCACTATCCTCTTTTTCCCTCTCTTATCAAAGGACAATTACCAACTTGGTGTCTTAATAAAAGTAATATAATCAGCAGGGGTGAAAGTAATTAATTACAAATACACAGATTACTGTAATTAAGTAGTCTTTTGGGGCACTTGTACTTTTATAAGTAGATTTTCAAATCTGTACTTTAACTTGTACTTAAGTAATCATTGTGCCATGTAATCTACTTAGTTACTTTTAAAATCATAGTTGAGTACTGAGTACAATTTTCATTAATGTCTCGACCTTTTATCTGCATTTTTGTAGCCAGTAAAGTGATTTGATAACAAACAAGCCAATGAAAACCAGGACATATGGATGAAAAACAAAGCAAAATAGAAAAAATGTTAATGGATATTCATGATTGATCGCTAATTGATTTTGTGTTAAGAATTTAACCAGTTAAAAATGTATTCATGGATATTCTATCAATAGTCGTGGCAGCAACTGCACCTCATCTAATTTTGTTTTTGTCTGAGAAAAAGAAAAACAAAAAACCGATGAAAATGAGGGGAAAACACTTGTTTTCTACCTTATCAGTTATTAATGATTATTGATTGTTTAACTATTGGTAAAGCAAAACACTAAATGTAAAGCCCTGTCTGGAGAAGTGACAGTGACATCACCAGTTAAAAGTAACTAATAATCTGACAAATACTCTGTACTTTTAATTGACTATTTTTCTATTCAGTAATGTACTGTATCACTTTTGGCAGGGAGTAATAAGTAACGAGTAATAAGTAATTTACTACTTTTTTTCAGTAACAGGCCCAACACTGGTCACCGTGGTCAGAACGAGGCACATGAGACGACGTCAGCTTTGTTTTAGTGATTGTTTGTTGTCAGTCCGAGGCAGATAGAAACTTGAGGGGATTACACACCTTTTCAAACTCTCCTCTGTAATCCTCAAAGAGGACAACAAACACCTGAGGCACAACGCCTCCTCACAGTCCCTAAAGATGTGGGTATACGACGCTGATGGAGGGTTTGTGACTTCAGAAGCTGCCGTCCTCATTTACATCCTTCACAAGTTCTGTTTTTTTTGTCTTAACTCAAGGTCAGACACCCACCCATGGGGGAGAACCACGGCACCGCAGAAGAAAACAAGTTCAAGATCTCCTCTCTGAACGTGCCGTCAGATACGAGGGCCGAGATCCCAGGAACAACATGTTGTTTCTTCAGGAGAGATTCTCATTAAGTCGTGTTTTTATTCTGTCTTTGAGGGAAAAAAAAACACGTTGCTGGGGATCTCTAGTTAGTGTCAATCTTTGCAACCCCTGAACAAAGCAGGGTGTCTCCCCTGTTTGCTAATCTTGTCCTGCATATGTGTGAGGTGTTTTTTTCACCATCTAACGTACCTGTCACTGTCAGTCTAAGCTGTGGAGAGTTTAAGTTTGGAGAGCGCAGATCCTGAGGCTGAACGCTTCACACTCCTGTGTTAAATAAGACAATAAGATAAGACATTTTCTTCCACTCTCAGCACTTCTCAGCTTGTACAAAACTTTGTTTGAACCTCATTTGAATTACTGTAATATCATATGGTGCAACACATTTCACACTCACCTAAAAAAGCTGGAGAATCTCCAGAAGAAGGTCTGAGTTCAATTCCCCCTCCAGAATACTTTTCAAACGCCATAATCTTCTGCGTCTAACAGAACACAACTATCTACAAAATGCTTGTATAATATATCAAACCGTGCACAAAATGAACAATAAACTGTGTGAACTCATTCCAATCTCTTTACCCACACACACCCATGCTACCAGGAACAAACATGTTATCACTGGAAAGAAGCGTAGACTGAAACGCTCCAGAATGAGCTTGATAATGAGTTAAAAACGTCACATTGCATCTCTGTCTTCAAGAAAAAACTAAAACAGTTACTATTGTCTAAATATCTCTGATTGACTGGTTATAACACTCCATCCACGAACAATATAAGGGTCGTCTGCTACTTTTTCGTTTCTTTTTTATTTATTTTTTTCTTTCCGTCTGTATTTGTGTTGTTATTTTACTTGTGTGCTCCTGCTCTATTTGTGGGAAAACGGGCCCCCTGCTACAAGCTTTAAATAGCTTCTTTGGGGTCACCCTTTCCACACATCCACTGTGAAATCTATTGTACATATGTATATGTATATGTATGTGTATATGTATATGTATATGTGTATGTATGCATGTGTGTGTATCAGTGTTAGCCAAGGTTGATGTGTGTGAATAAACTAAACTAAACTAATCAACGGCGTAGCTTATGTGTAGCTCTGGTCCAGACGCATGGAGCCAACGTGCAGCTTCTTCAAAATGCAGCAAGGCGTCAAAACAACACATAACAAATGTCCTGTGATTGGTCTTTCAGTGTTAAAAACATTTTTGGAATCGTACACATCTGCTGTAAATATCACCTCCTCATCCTCCCTTTTCTATCCTTGATTGTAATAATTGCTGGCAACAAGAATCAGCTTCAATGTGACATAATCTGCTCAAAATCACTGTGAAAAGGAAGCAGAACACAAGCGATCAGACGATACTGTAATGTGCAATTTGCTTATTGTCGGCAAGGACCTGGCGGTGTGTAATTGCTCAAATCTGGTGCTGTATATGGGTCACAAGTGCCCAACACTTCGAGCTTGTTTCGGTATCTCTCCTTCTCAGCCGCTGACAGGTGAGATAAATGAGGGTTTTATTTTTTTATGTCTGCAGAGGTTTCATTACGCGCTGTCATTTTTGAACGTTGTTTTGCCCTCCAGGGCTTCCAGCGAGTCACGTGACTGAAAGCAATGAATTGGAATAGGGTGTTTGCGTGACTTCTACGCAATCTAAATATTGTCATTATTTCGATAAATGGGTCAATGACAAAAAGAGGGTCTAAAAATGTATTTTTAAAAAGTTCTTTGAAAATGGATAAAAAACATATTTCTGAGTAAAGAATTATGTTTTATAACAGATTTCAGTAGTTGACCAACATTTCAAAGTTTTTAGGTTCATTATTTTTTCGTATTTTTAATTTGAGCACCCAAAAATGTCAGGTGACGCAACCAAATATATAAAAATATATTTATATGTTCCTGTTATTTTTTCTGTGTGAAATTATTGGCAAGTATCTCTCAAGTGTCTGTAGTGACTCATACATTTTCATTTTGTGTGTTTCATTTCTTTTATTTGTGAATAAGATAAATAATTTGATGTTAAAATAACATTTCACATTATTACATTGGTTGTACCACCTGAGATGGAAATTGTTCCAGTCACCAATGAAGTGAAAAAACCTTTTTTATCAGTATTTCAGAGAAATCTACAAACTTTTCCACTTGGTCACAAATGTCATTTGGGCTCCTCTGGCTGATGCAGTTTCCTGTTTTATTCTCTTCACTTTAAAATAAAAGTCTAATGTTACGGTTGCACCACCCTGACATTTGACAAGGTGAAAATTATGGGACAAAAGTTTTTTACATTTCTCAACAGCTTTAAAATTCTTTTTATTTGCAAAGAATGTTTTATTTAAAAAGGTTCAAGCATAAAATAATGCCACTGTATTTTTAATTTCCATTTACAATAACTGACATTCAATTTTTAGAGTTTAATTACTGTGGATACTTGTCAGGACGGTTGCACCACCTGACATTTTGGGGGTTTGAGGAACCAAAACACAAAAAAACATGTTGTATTTTAATAGTTTAAAGATGTCTTCAAATAGGACAGGTTTCATAGAATAAAGAAATACATGTGATGAAATACTCAATTCATGATGGAAGGAAATATTGCACTCGGACACAAAAAAAGGGACGTCACGTCATTGACCCATATACAGAAACATGGCTGTGTGTAGGTCACAGCTTATACACAACAACCCTATTTTTGACGGATGCTGTAGGACAGGATGTAAACCACCTCAAAAGAGCCTGTGACTTTCAAAATAAAACTAACTGTCAAGATCAGCAACAATATAATAAGCAGAGCTGGACCAGGAGTCAACAGGTTTGAGGTTTTATAGCCCAATATGAATGAAGAGAGGATTTTTAATGGACTCAGGCTGGTGATTTGTCTGACTCTGACCTACAAAAATCTTTTCACCTTCACACTAAAAGATTTCCCCGGCCTGGCTACACCTGTCACCCGTGTAATTTCTCGGATGATTCCTTTCAGGCAGCGGCTCGGAAAGAGGACTCTGATCCAAACAGCTCCAGAAACAATCATGAGAGTGCACTCAGCTGTTGTTTTTTTTTTTTTTTTTTTTTCCTGTCGAGTCATCGGAGGTGAAGTAGCCGTCTCTGCACTCCACTCAGCATCAAATTAAGGT
>RPOG01005245.1:20775-34518 GCA_008086565.1 Thalassoma bifasciatum | reverse complement strand
AGAACCATCTCAAAAAAGCACTAAGAATCTGTGGTTTTCACAACTGGGCCTCATTGAAAAGTGTGGAAAAATCTCACAGGAGTATTCGAGAAAATGTCACAGGTGATTAGGATGTTAGCTAAAAGCCTCCCAGCCGATCGGCTGCCCCTTGGCTGTTATAGGTAGTACAGCCAAATGCTGGCACTTCTAGTGTTAAGAACCCTCCAACACATTCTTAAAAACTTGAAGGATGGTGGGGAACCACCATCTTAGGCGCATCAGGGTAAGAAGAGACGCAGGTGAAGTGATGCACCCATCATGCCTAGTGCCTACTGTACAAGCCTGTGGGGGCAGTGCCATGATCTGGGTTTCTGCAGTTGCTCAGGTCTACTTTCAGCAACATTATGTTCCCAAAGAATGAGGTCAGCTGACTACCTGAATATACTGAATGACCAGGTTTCTTCCCTTATGGGCATATTCCAAGTTGCCAACACCAGGATTCATGGGGCTCAAATAGTGAAAGAGTGGTTCAGGGAGCATGAGACATCTTTTTCACACATGGATTGGCCTCCACAGAGTCCAGACCTTAACCCCATTGAGAATCTTTGGGATGTTCTGGAGAAGACTTCGTGCAGTGCTCAGACTCTCCCATCATCAGAACAAGATCTTGGTGGGAAATTAATGCAACACTGGATGGAAATAAATCTTGTGACATCGCAGAAGCTTATGGAAACAATGCCGCAGTGAATGTGAGCTGTACTTGAAACTGAAGGCGGTCCAATGAAATATTAGAGTGTGTGATCTTTTATCTTTGGTGGCAACCTTTTCTTTGGCCAGGCAGTGTTTTTCAGATTTCAGATTCTATGAGTTCCTGTTTTTTCACTCCACCGACTTTGAATTTCAACATCCATCAATAACTTTTGGGTCTTAGAAAGGTAAGAGTGAGGAAGAACCATCCCTCTCTCATCCACAGATCTTCAAATACAGACTGTTGTGTGCTGTTTTGGTGTGCCGTTCTATTTATGTTAACTTTGTTTTTCTGCTCCAGAAACTGGTGCACCCTAAGGACAGAAAACCACAAACAGCACAAACAGAGTGATGTAGTTTATGACAAACAGTGCAACCAAGTGTGCAGAGACGATGAGCAAGAAGAGCCAGCTGAACAACAATCAAGAGACAAAGGGCACGTGTGTGAAAACAGCAAGGTCCAGAGTGGAGACAGAGAAGACTACTGGTTTAGAAAATGGGACCAGGAAGTCATTGATAAACATGGTCACACTGGACATCAGTACCATGCTGTACTCATGCACAATTGGTCCCCCATCCCCCTGCTGGCCAATAAGACTGATGCTCTGTTATGAACCAGATTTACCCCAAATTCATATATACAGCATGAGTGCCGTGGTCCGTCAACACCGCACACTCCATTGCACACACTCCATATCACGAGACATGACACACACAATGGATACGAGATCATATTATCGCAAGAGAACCGCATGATTCTGCAGAACACAGTGCCTTATTTTGAAATGACTGGATTCTCAGTTTTTTTCTTGTGTCTGTTTTCCTTTTTGGTACCATCTGCTCTGCAGGGATTGAGCATAGGCTGTATCTATAATGGACAGCATGGCTCCTCCTCTCGCTGTTGTACGATTTTGAAGCCAAAAGAACCTCCTTACTGGAGCCGCCATCGTGCAGCCAGAGTCTGTGCACCAGAGAATTTCCAGTGGAGCCAAATAAAAATTTTCATTTCTTCTTCTTTCCTCTCTTTTCCTTCTCTTTCCCAAAGTTTCTTACATCCTAGATAAAAACTACTCACAAACAGCAGCTGTCAACTATCGAAAAATGAAACTTATAACTTGGTTTTTAATGTCCAATAGCATATGAAAAACCAATTCCTCAGAAAAAATACTTGAACACAATGCAGCAACATAACATCGTCATTCCACCTTAGCGTAAGGATGAGAGAAACATTTCTACCAGGTATCGTAATTTTTCAGTTTCCCCGACTCATATCCAGAATGCATGGTGAGGCGGAGCTTATGACCTATACTGCAGCCAGACACCAGGGGGCAGGGCATCTGCTGGAGGCTTCAGTTAGAGCTGAACGTCATTACGTCCACTGATTATGCAGTCTATGGGATTTGTGTGTTTCTGCAGCATAGTCAAGCAAAAATTGACTCCCAGTGAAACAAATTCAAGCAGCCATTGTTGGCATGTGCCCTTGAGATGGACTGAAGAGACTGTCAGAGGTCAGAGGAGAATGGACAGACTGGTTGGAGATGATAGAAAGAGAAGAGGAACTCAAAGAACCACTGGTTACAACCATAGACTGTATAAAACATGGACGTAGTCTCCGTGACGTCACCCGTCTGTTACTGCAACTCCGTTTTGAGGCTAAATGACGGGCGCAGCCATATTGGAAATGGGGCGAGTGACAAGTGCCCAAACTCACAGCTATTGGGCGCCCGTCAGTCACGTGATCTGAGCTGTGGCTCTGATTGGGTAAGCTCTCAATCCTAATATCCTCCAAACGGCCGAGTTAGAAAAAAATTCACCCCCCTCACAGTGTGTGCCGTATGTGAAATTAGTGATCCAGACAGGAGACAGAGTTTGTACCAGGCTTTAAATACGCTGATTTAGGCTCTGAAAACTGCCTTTTTCCCGTCTGCTTGTACAGGACTTCCGGTGCTTCTGGAGCCAGCCTCAAGCGGTCACTGGAGGAACAGCAGCTTTTTAGCACTTCTGTGTTGTCTCATTTTTCAGACCGGAGGTTGCCGCTTGATTACAACCAAAGTCTGCAGAGGAGACTCTCTGAACACACAACACGTCCAAGCTCAAAGCAGACGAAGGGCTACAGCAGCAGAAGAGCACACCCACAGGGTGACCCTCCTGTCAGCTAAGAACAGGAAACTGAGGCTACAATTCACACGACTTCACCAAAACTGGAGCATAGAGACTGAAAAACTCTGCCTGCTCTGATGAGGAAACAACATGAAAACATGGATCCAGCTTGGCTTGGATCAACTCTTCTTCTTCTGCTGCTGGTGTAACTGTTATGGAGATTTTCTTGGCTTTGACCCTGATGAGAGAGGGACCTACACCACATCACAGCTGGTGGTTTTAATGTCTCAGCTGATAGTAAAATTTAAATATTCAGAGACATGGAATGGAAATGTGTTGCATGATGCTAAGCCTGGAAACCATGTAGAAGAGTGACCTTATTTATCCTCAGCAGAAAAACACAACGTATATCAGCAAGAACATGAGTCTGTGGGTAAATCAAAGACTTCAGCCTGACTGCATTCAGACGTGGGCAGAGGGAGATACACAGCTTGGTCCAGTGTTGACTGCTTCCACCCACACTTCTCTCTGCAACAATGTGGAAACAAAAAGAACAGGGCGCAAGGAAACTTACTCTGTATGAGGAGGATATGACAGCAGGAAGCTTCACTTATATTGTCATTTGTTACAGTTTTCACCATCAGACTCTGACATGCATACATACTTTTTCTGCAGTCACATCTCACAAGTCAGATCAGCAATAAGTTTGACCTGTTCATCTTTTTCTTGGCCAGTTTCCAAGTTCAGGATGTTCTTGAACACAAACATGAGAGTATATCTTCAGTTGAAGTTAAATATAACAGTGAGGTTTGCAGACGCCTGTGTACGTGCAGATCCACAGGACTGTGATGGTGAGAGAGTGTCCAGCATGCTGGCTGCAGAACACACAGTCTCAATCACACACACACACGCATGCACACACACTCTCCGCTCCCTGGTGTCATTTAGCCGCCTGGCCCTTTGTTCTGCCTCTTCGATGCTTTTTCTCTCCCTTTTCACTCCCTCGATCCCTCTTTTCTCTCCCAATCTGCCTCCCCCCTTCCTGTTGAGAGAACACACACAGTTTGCTGACTCAACTTTGAACGCCACTCTGCGCCATCCGCCGTCTCTCTGACTGACTTTGTCCCCCTTTGCCCCATAGTGGAGATTAACTCTCTCCCTGCTGACTCGGCATCACTCGTCTATTTTAAAATCTCTGCCAGAGAGCGTTTCGCCATCAGCTTTGAAGAGAGACCGTCTGGACCAGAAAGTTGACAAGAAGGGGAAGAAACATTGATAGATTTTAGTCATTCATAATGTTTGAAGAACATTAAATATCAACTCAAACTCTTTCAAAAATCCTCTCCTTGTAGTCAGCCTTCATGAACTTTCTCACATTTAAGGTGATGAATGAGAGATGTGATTTTTGTGATTTTTTTTTAGCATTGGGGTGACAGAGCCTTCTCTGTCACTGCCCCCACCCTCTGGAACACCTTACCACAACACACCCGAGCCTGTCCAGACCCATCCACACTCAAAACCCTCATCGAAACACATCTTTTTAAAAGAACTTTTAATGTCTAACTGCTTTTAAATGTATTTCATGGTTTTGTTTTTGTCTCGTTTATCTTTGTTACAGGTTTTTATTATTGTTATTATTACTGAGTTGTTTTACTTGATGTTTTTATCCTCTGTGAAGTGTATTTGAGTGGTCAGGAAAGCGCTCTATAAATAAAATGTATTATTTTTATTATTATGATTATCCATCCATCCATTTTCTTAACCGTCTATCCTGCTTATCAGGGTCGCAGGTGGCTGGAGCCTATCCCAGCTGTCATTGGGCGAGAGGCAGGGTACACCCTGGATTGGTCGCCAGTCAATCACAGAGCTGAGACATAGAGACAAACAACCATTCACACACACACTCACACCTACGGGCAATTTAGAATAATCATTTAACCTAAGGTTGGCATGTTTTTGGTCTGTGGGAGGAAGCCGGAGTACCCGGAGATAACCCATGCATGCACGGGGAGAACATGCAAACTCCACACAGAAAGGCAAACCATGCCCAAACGGGGATTCGAACCTGTGACCTTCTTGCTGTGAGGCTGGAGCGCTACCCGCTGTGCCACCGTGCAGCCCTATTATTATTATTGATTATTTCATTTTTTAAAATTATTTCTTTTTTGTACTCATTCAGGAAACCAGACATCATGTCTCACAAGTAATCAAACATTCGCAAGCAAAGATCGGGCGAGGATCACCACTTTGTCAACAACTGCGAGAAAAAAATAGTCCAACAGTTTAAGAACAATGTTTCTCAATGTTCAATTGCAAAGGATTTAGGGATTTTATCATCAACAGTCCATAATATAATCAGAAGATTCATAAAATCTGGAGAACTTTCGACATAAGCAGCAAGGCCAAAAACGAACATTGAATGCCTGTGACCTCTGACCCCTCAGGCGGCACTGCATTAAAAACCAACATCATTGTGTAAAGGATCTTACCGCGTGGGCTCAAGAACACTTCAGAAAACCATTGTCAGTTAACACAGTTCATCACTACATCTACAAGTGACAGTTCAAACTCTACCATGCAAAGACAAAGTCAGACATCAACAACAAGCAGAAACACCGCCGCCTTCTCTGGGCCCAAGCCTGACCTGTCGCCCATCGAAAATGTGTTGCCCATTATGAAGCGCGAAATATGACAACAGAGACCTCGGACTGTTGAAAAACTGAAGTCGTATATCAAAAAGAATGTGAAAGAATTCCAGCTCTAAAGCTTCAACAATTAGTGTCCTCAGTTCACAAACACAAGAAAGGTGATGTAACACAGTGGTTAACGTGTTCCTGTCCCAGCTTTTACCAAACATGTTGCAGGCATCCACTTCAAAATGAGCAAATGTGTTTTCCTCTGGAGGATGTGCAGATCCTGTTTACGTTCTCCGAATAATAAAATTGTAGATTTAAATCCTTATCACTGTTATCGATATAGAGAAGATGGAGGCAGGGTCTTTTTTTCCCTCCAGCAGCCCACCCCCCCGGGATCAGCTCTCCACATTCAGCTCATACGTGCGTCTGAATCCCTGCAGGTGTTTGCTGTGTGTGTGAAACAGAGGTGTTGAATCAGAGCCATGTCACCGCTCGCGTCTGACACTCAGCATATGCCTGTCGAAAATAAACTCAAGTGTTAAGTGTGTGAAGCTGAACTTTCTGGGAGAAAGAAACAGAACTTTTCAAAGTGTTCTCACAACAAATGAACAACATTTAACTCTCACAGAGGAGGTAAAAACAGACCAGCTTTTTAGAAATAATTTATCAATCATATCAATTCAGTAATATACAGTTATGAAACAGTGAGTGTGAATTTAAGAGCCACTCTGTAAATATGAAATGCTTGTGTAAGCTTGTGTTGAGGGAGCAGCTGGTCTCAGTTTGTGACACAGAAGCCTCCTGGTGGTTGGTAGGTGCTAACAGTTGGATGTAACAGCAGCCTTTTCATGAGTAGAACTAACAGTTGTTCATTCTTTGATGTTGTGATTTAATATAAGTCAGCTAATTCTCACTGAGCTCACTCAAGGTGTCTTCTACAAGGCATAACCCTGAAGTCAAGCACTATTTCAGACCATAAATACAACTTTGTGTAGTGCTTCTGAAACAGTGATCGAGAACACAGCGTCTCATTGGTTGGACAACAGAGACTGAAAGCAGTTTACTATAACAGTACAGGTTTCCTTCCTCTGCACAGAGGTAACATGTTTTTAACAGTTGAGATGCATCTGATTAGAGCAAACAAAGGCTCAGACACTGCAAAAACTGAGATCTAAGAAAGTTTTGATGTCTTATTATTACCAGAAACTCTTGTATTTCACTGAATATGAAGCACATTCAGCTGAAAAGTCTTGTAAAATGTCTAATTTCAAAATATCAAGGCTAAAAGTTGCTTGTAATGCTTGCTTTTGAAAAATCTATCTATCTATCTATCTATCTATCTATCTATCTATCTATCTATCTATCTATCTATCTATCTAAGCCAGAATCACAGGCTATGATTTCAGTCTACTTGTAGCATAAACAGTGACAAGTCTCAGAGTGTTAAATTTGCATTAAGATGATAAAACATTTCTTGAAATGTACATTCAGTCTTATTTCAGTATTAATTTTTAGCTGAAAATTCAGCATATGTAGCAGACAGAGCAGGGGCGAATCTACCAGGGGGGCATAGGGTGGCAGCTGCCCCCTTAAAACAAAGCCTCACCACCCTTTTGCAACCCCAGTTATAAAGACGATGATGAATAAGGGAATTCACTGTCTGACTATCCAATGAGTCGAAATTTTGAGCTTAAAAATTACATTCCAAGTTTATAAGTCTATTTCAAGATACTTAAAATTATAGGGCAATATTTGAGGTTTTGAGGGGGGAAAAAAAATCAAATTTTGATTTATTAAGTCAATAATTTGAGATATCAAAGTCAAAATTCTGAGGAAAAATAGTCAAAATTCTAGGGCAAAAGTTGAATTTTGCCATTTCTCAAAATTTTTGACTTTTTACGTGCAAAAAAGAGGGAAATCTCAACAAAGCCGGTTTCATTTTGATTGTTTTAACTGGCAGAAATCAGCTTCAATACATTATTTATGTTGCCATTTTATACATTTTTCACTTCAAATACAGAGGCAGTCCTTTAAGTAAACCTATGGTATGAAGCTAGTCCCTTGTCTTTGAGTGTTTTTGCAGGATCTCCAAGAGGCCAGGGAGGGGGGGTCCTCTTTGGCCACCTTATCTTAAATTAATCCAGCACATAGACTTCTGTCATGCCCCCCTCTTGTTGCCCAATAAATACTTTTCTTGATCCGCCCCTCAGACAAAGTGACCCCAAATATAAAAAAGATAAACACAAACAATAAACAATGATAGAGGACAAGATGGCCACATGAACCAAACAGAGAAGTGTTTCCAGAGTAACAGTATCAAACAGAAGGAGTCGTACCTTCCAGTCGCCCACGGGCATCAGCTGGTCACAGCTCTCCTGCAGAGAAAATCAATCACAGACAAAAGAGAGAAGAGTTAGAGAGAATCTGGACACACACTCAGAGAAAAGTCACAGTGAGCAGAGCTGAGTCCACTGCTGGAGCTGGAGCTGCTCCACCCTCATCAGACACAGCAGCACCAGCTGTGCACTGTAGGTCCAAACCACAGACAGAAAGACTCAGTTTCCCAGAAGCACCTTCAGAGTTCAGTCTGAGACCAACAGCTGTCTCTGAACACTTGATATCAAATCACTATCAGGTCAATTTAAAGGTAGATAAGGTCAGGATTTAGACTGTAAAATTAATCTGAATACTTTTTAACATTTTTAAAGGAGCATTACAAAGATTTAGAGAAACTGTTAATTTTACAATTTGAACATGTTGGTTACATGTTCACTTCTTGATTAGAAATTGCAAATAATTAGCAATCCTCAGTTATTAAATGGAACCCATAACAATGGAACTATAGGTAAGTGAATTTCAAAATCAATCTTAATCCTGTAAAGCCAGATCTATCAAAAAATAATGAGGTAATTCCATTTTTTTTGGAACTGAGATGTTTATTAACCCTTTTAACAAAATACACAAAAAAATATTGCTTCATCATTTCATTCTTGATATATTTCTTGGCACACTGGACAGTTTTGCAAACTATTTATCTACTTTATAAAAGAATTCAAGTAAATATGCATTTATTTCATGCAGAAAACACCTCGTTTTTTTAAATGGGTAACTATTTTCATGTTATTCTTGCTGCAACCTCTTGAAAATAAAGCAATGAGTTTCCTGAAAATATGTGAGTGGATGATTTATCATGAGAGCAGACATTTTGAAAAGGGCCAAACTACAACTTCAGCCGACTGTAGTTGTATGACAATCCTCATGGGGTAGAATATGTTTTTAAATGTATTTTTAACAGGTTTTTAACAGGTTTTTAAGGAAACTATTTATCATTTCAAGGAGATAGAGGTCTTTGAACTCATGTATCAAATATGATACGTTTGGCTTTATAGGGTTATAATGTATTTTTAAAAAAGGCCAAAGCCCGTTCAACTCTGGATCCTGTCTGCAGCAGTTGCTGTACATACCTTTATAAAAAAAATAAATGAAATGAACACAAATGAACACTGCAATTTTTGCACAGTTAATTATTTTTATTCTGTCTATTTGTTAAAAAGGCTAGTTGATTGTGAACTTCTTTTATTCTCTTTTTTATTGTATATTTGTATATATTTATTATTCTCATTTCTATGATTGGGCTTGCTCCGGGACCAGGGTAACCTAATTTCGTCCCACCCATGTTTTACATGGGTTGAATGACAATAAAACTCCTTGAATCCTTTAAAATGTGTCTTGATATTTTTTACAGGAACAATTTTGGTTTCTCCTTCTTCCTCTTAACTGAAACTTTGAATAACCTGATCTCGTCTTAAGAATAGCCTCGTTGTGTTTTCAGATCCAGAAAGTTTTGAAATTGGACTTAAAAGATGCTCCAATTGAAAATAATTTAGGATTTTTGAAAACTCTGTCACCCTGTAGAGACAGACAAGAAAAATGATTGGCTGAAGTGCTTCTGGGAGACTGATGAGGATCAAATCAGCAGTAAAAAGTGAGGAAGGATGGTGTTTGTTAACAGAGGATGAAAAGATGATCAGTATTCAGATTCCTACTAACAGCACCTCAACATCAAACCAGAGCAAAGAAGAGCAGTTTGTCATCAGACCTCAGAGGTTAAAAGAGTGAAAATCTCTGCAAAGAGGCTGAATCTTAACACCTGATTGATTGTGAGCTGACCTCAGTAAAATAGAGACTGTGTGATCTACAGTCAGAGATTTCCAGAGTTTGGATTCTGGATTTTGATCCCATGAGGAAATATATCTTTGAAACAATGTGTTTCATGTTGTGGTGCTCATTTTTTGAGGAATCTGATCTGTTTTTCATTTTTTTAAAAATGCACTGAAATAAAACAGGTTTGTTTTTACACTCATGGACGCTGCTGTTCTGAAAAATGACAGATGAGAAAAAAACTACACTTCATTAAACTCCTTCATTGTTTGTACACAGTTACATCTGCGCACATATTTTGGCAACCAAAGTATCGCATGGTGACATGATTTGTCAAGCTACATGACTGGGTTCGCCCCAATAATCAGCAAAAAGAAAAAAACACTTTGATCAACGCATGGTGTGTGAAATCAGTGAGAGGATGTAAGACTTCAGGGAGTTGAAGAACATTTTTAGAGGAGAAATCTAGCAGTTTAAATCACAAGTCACTCAATGTTTATGACTTTGTTCATGCTGAGTCTGAGTCCTGGGTCAGGATAAAGAATCTGGACCATCCAGACAGAAAACTGCACTAAATATACCAGAACAGGGTTAATCATTTTCACTGTTAAAAGCCTAATAATACACAGTAGCTTGACTGGGAACATGAAATCTGTTTCTGTTAATCATCATTTAAGCTCCCTCTTATTATTTACTCTTCATATTGAGTCCTGTGTTGTAATAGGTCATGACCTCAGCTCCAAATAACTTTTTTAATTAACTCCAAAAAGCAAAAATTAGACTTAGAGTTTCAATAGTAAATATGAGTAATTTACATTTAAACCTGGTTATCTGAGGCTGATGCATAAACACATTTAATTATAAAAAACTGAATGAATTAATAAATAATTTATCATTGTTATTATAATAATAATAATAATAATAATAATAATAATAATAATAATAATAATAATAATAATAATAATATACTTGTATTGCACTTTTCAAACAAAGAGTTACAAAGTGCTTCACAAGCTGCTGTTAAAAAAAATGATTCTAGGGAAAATAATTTCAATAGAAAATCAGGCAGCAAATAATAAATAAATCAGTAAATATGAGTTATTTACATTTAAACCTGGTTATCTGAGGCTGATGCATAAACACATTTAATTATAAATAACAGAATGAATGAATAAGTAAATTATCACTATCATTGTTATAATAATAACAATAATAACAATAATAATAATAATAATAATAATAATAATAATAATAATAATAATAATAATTATTATTATTATTATTATTATTATTATTATTATTATTATAAACTATTGAACTATGAGGTTTAAAAATATGTGCCAAATTCAGGGAAGGCTGTCTGATTATAGATACTTTTTATGAAGTGACTTAAATGAAGCCACTGACTTGACAGACTTTCAATGCAGATTTTTCCAGAGGCTAAAACACGTACTGAAAAACTCATAACTCCTTCAGTTTTCAGCTGAGTCACTGGTACAATTAAAAGACCTCTGCCTGAGAACCTCAACTGCTCATATGGTGTTAAAAGGTCTAAAAGGTGAGAAGAACAAGGCCTCAAAGAGCTTTAAAAGTGGTCAGTAAAACCTTAAAGTCAATTTTAATCAATTAATGTATGGTGGTTAGTTTCTGGATATATACAATTTTTTTAAAAAAGGGAAGGGAAGGTCATCTTGGAATATGCCCGTGCCATCAGGGAAGAAAAAATCCATTGATGGAATAACCTGATCATTCAGTATATCCAGGTAGTCAGCTGACCTCATTCTTTGAGCACATACTGTTGCTGAACCTAGACCTGAGCACCTGCAGCAACCCCAGATCATAACACTGCCCCCACAGGCTCGTACAGTAGGCACTAGGCATGATGGGTGCATCACTTCACTGCCTCTCTTAGTACCCTGATGCACCCATCACTCTGGAACAGGGTAAATCTGGACTCATCAGACCACATGACCTTCTTCCATTGCTCTAGAGTCCGATCTTTATGCTCTCTAGCAAATTGAAGCCTTTTTTTTCCCAGATAGCCTTACTGATTAGTGGTTTTCTTAAGGCTACACAGCTGTTCAGTCCCAATCCCCTGAGTTCTACTGTTGTTTTTCTTCGATTTGATCTCACCACACGTTTAAGTGATCGCCGATCACGATCATTCAGGATTTTTTTCCGGCCACATTTCTTCCTCGAAGACGATGGGTCCCAACTATCCTTCCAGTTTTTTATAATGCGTTGGACAGTTCTTAACCCAATTTTAGTAGTTTCTGATATCTCCTTAGATGTTTTCTCTGCTTGATGCCAATGATTTGACCCTTCTTAAACAGACTAACATCTTTTCCACGACCACAGGATGTGTTTTTCCACATGGTTGTTTAGGAAATGAGAAGTTACTCATTGCACCAGTTGGGGTTAAATAACTTGTTGCCAGCTGAAAGATAATCACCCATGCAGTAATTATCCAATAGGAGGCTCGTACCTATTTGCTTAGTTAAATCCAGGTGGTGACTTTTTTTTTTGGCCAGGCAGTGTATTAACAGCACTTCTTTGTGCACTAGATGGCAGCAGCTGTCTCCATTCAATTTGTAGCACTCCATCACACATATGAAGGTTTCATCCTCCAGTCTTGATTTTTGCTTGTGTTGTACGTCACTTGGACAAAAGCATCTGCTAAATGAAATTGTAGAGTTGTAGAATTGTAGAATTTCAAAACATATAGGAAGCCATTCAGTGTAAGGAAGATAAAATCAGTGTCACATACTCACACCTCCAGGTTTTGGTTAAAGCCTGGCAGCAGAGTTTTGCACCAACTGTAGGTGACTGATGTCTCTCTGGCTCAGGCAGGTAAAAAGACTGTTACAGTAATTTAGGTGCAAGGATGTAAATAGACCTGTCACGATAACAAATTTTGCTGGACGAAAGAAATTATTGCTATAAACAATAATATTGCCATTTTGATACAGTTTTCAACTAATATAATAGTAATGGTATAATAGTGCAAGTACACCCTTTTAAAGATAAATAACCTTTTATAGCTGAAGAATATTTAAAACTGGAAGTATATTGTGAAAAAAGACATTTTAAATATCCAAAATAAATAATCAAAACATCCAAAAACAATTAACAAAATGGACTGTCAGTCTTTGTTAACAAAAATGCACTTGAACAATAACCATACAAAACTAAAACAATAAATAAAGTATAAAGTCTCTGTCAATTAAACTGCACTTCAATATATTAAACATTAGGTTCAGAAATTAAGATATTTAACAGGGAAAACTGCCAATCCAGTTAGAACCTTTGTCAACAAAAAAATGCACTTGAATAAAAACCACACACAAACAAAAGCAATATATAAAATAGACCCTGTTGATGATAAGAAAAAAGAAAAAAATCACAGCGATACAGCAAAGTTAACTCATTATTTAGTGTCTTTGGTGAAAAAACAAAATATAGAGCCTTGCAGAGTCATCGAGCTCATTTTGAATTATCGAGCAATTGATTCATTTATTGATTATTGCGACAGGCCGAGATGTAAAAGCATGTGAAATAACTCATAGCTGACCCTGGTGTTTCAGTGACCCTGACAAGTGGTAACTGTCAGCTGTCAGTCACTGCCACTTTCAGCTGACAGTTACCTGTTATAATGGTCTCTCTTTATTCCAAAAACACCAGTTGCTCTGTAACAGTCATGATTTGGTCAGAATTCAGTAAGACGTGAGTTCAAGGTAGAGAATCAGAGCTCACTTCTGTTCCCAACATGCATGCGCATTGTTATGATGATATTTACAAATGGGTCTATGCATCTGTCATTTCTCAGCCCAACAGTTACAGTTCATCCTCCTCCTAACCTGTGTTATTGCAGCACATATCTGTGATCTTCTTCCTGCTCCACTGTCTCTTTAAAGTTTAAAGCAGAGCAGGAACAACCAAACATCAACACAATTTAAAAAAAGGAAATGGACATGAGGTTAGACAAAACAGTCAGACAGATGGTTTCTAACAACACTGTCCAGTTCAACATGCATGAATCAGATCTGTGTGAGTTCTGGAGATACTTCTGAAAGAAAATATAGTTTGATTAAAAAAAAAAAAAAAAAAAAAAAAAAAAAAA
>RPOG01005245.1:0-20763 GCA_008086565.1 Thalassoma bifasciatum | reverse complement strand
CAACAGTTACAGTTCATCCTCCTCCTAACCTGTGTTATTGCAGCACATATCTGTGATCTTCTTCCTGCTCCACTATCTCTTTAAAGTTTAAAGCAGAGCAGGAACAACTGAACATCAACACAATTTAAAAAAAAGGAAATGGACATGAGGTTAGACAAAACAGTCAGACAGATGGTTTCTAACAACACTGTCCAGTTCAACATGCATGAATCAGATCTGTGTGAGTTCTGGAGATACTTCTGAAAGAAAATATAGTTTGATTAAAAAAAAAAAAAAAAAAAAAAAAAAAAAAAAAAAAAAAAAAAAAAAAAAAAAAAAAAAAAAAAAAAAAAAAAAAAAGAAGGAACAACATTGATAGGAACAGTTGTGGATTAAAAAGTAGTGAGGGAATAAAGAGATCGAAAATTAAAGTCTCATATTAGCAGACTGAAAAGAAAAGGACACATGAAAAACACCAGACCAGGGAAACACCTAAAAAGAGAGAGATGTGACTTAAACCTCTGGACCTGAAGCTGCCCTTTCACTGAATGAGAAGCTGTTTACTTTGGACAGAACATCACCGTGTCATTGGCTGAATATGTGCTAGTGTGTCAGAATAAATCCAATCCACTGATGTCCTGTTTCAACACAAGTGTGTTCCTGAAAAGGGCAGCTTCTGTCCACAGAGGATTCATGCAATGACTCTGTTTGCAGAGGGAAACGTTAGTGACGACAGTACGGTGGTCGGACCAGCAGGTGGCACACTTCTCCTTCTTATAATCTCCACTCTGAGGCAGTGGGCGCAGACGTCCTCAGTAAATGTTTGTTTGGTATTATTCTGTAAAATATCTGCTCTGTGTTGTTTAAGTCCTAAAACTGAAGCTAAAAAACGATGTGTTGACCTTTCACCCCTGGTGTCAACAGCTGAGGTGAAGAGGTGAAGCCCCTGTGTCTGTGGATGTGTGTGTTTGAAGCAGCGCTGCATGAAGGTGAGGTGCTGTCAAGCTGTGTTGGAGCCATGTTGCAGATCGTTTCCTGCTTTGATGTGTTTCTTCTCCCTCTGATCTCTGAGTCTCTGTGTCCTGAGGCTGCTTTCTGTAAATGTAGATTTTGCCCCAGATTTTTGCACTTCAAAAGGGTTTCTCACTTACAAAGCAGGGTTCACCCAGAACTACATCTGTTTTTTCCAGGCTTAGGATGAAAATCCAGCTTTGATACAAAGAAAGTGATGACTGATGGTGTCGTTTTAAAGGAATGAAACGTGACGGGGGGAGTTCTCCTTTTGCTGTTCTTTGTTTTAAAGGTGCAGTGTATTGAAGTTGGCAATATTTAGCTGAATAGAAACTGTAGCAATCTGAATAAAATATTTCTATACGTGTGTGTAGTAGGGCTGAGTAATTAATTGTCCTGTTGCAAAACTCTGATCTCAGAGGGTGCAATATTTTTATAACCTAAAATGTGTCAAGACATCAGCTTCATTTTGTGGAGTACATGTGTTTTGCACTACACCAAAAATTGGGCTATAACCTGGAAAATACTCAAAGCAAAACAAAGGTGGGCAAAAAGTGTCAAAAAAAAAGAAAAGTGACTAAAATGGCCAAAGATCAACAAAAAAATGGCAAGAAAATCTGGAGAAATTTGGGGAAAAAAAGTCATGAAGCAGCAAAAATTTTGAAAAAAGTGTGAAAAACCAGTGAAAGGTGGTTAAACTGGCTAAAGTTAACAAAAATAGCAGTAAAGTTTGGATAAAACTTGGAAAATAAAAAGAAGCATCTAAAAAAAAAGTCCTAAAGTGTAAAAAAAAAAAAAAAAAAAAAAAAAAAAAAAAAAAAAAAAAAAAAAAAAAAAAAAAAAAAAAAAAAAAAAAAAAAAAGAATGTGTCAAAACATCAGCTTCATTTTTTGCAGTACATGTGTTTTGCACTACACCAGTGTTACTCAACACTGCCCAACCAAAGAGACAAACTGTTTTAAACTACCTTTAGTGATAGAAAGAGGGAAAAACAGCGAGGGGAGCAATGGAAGAAAAAAAAAACAGTTAAAGGTGGAAAAATTGCCAAAAAAACAACAAAAATTGGCAAGGAAATTGGGCAATAACCTGGAAAATACTCAGAGCAAAGCAAAGGTGGGCAAAAAGTGTCAAAAAAAAAGAAAAGTAACTAAAATGGCCAAAGATCAACAAAAAAATGGCAAGAAAATATGGAGATATTTGGGGGAAAAAAAGTCATGAAGCAGCAAAGATTTTGAAAAAAAAAAAAAAGTGTGAGAAACCAGTGAAAGCTGGTTAAACTGGTCAAAGTTAACAAAAAAATAGCAGTAAAGTTTGGATAAAATTTGGAAGATAAAAAGAGGCAACTAAAAAAAGTCCTAAAGTGTTAAAAAAAAAAAAAAAAAAAAAAAAAAAAAAAAAAAAAAAAAAAAAAAAAAAAAAAAAAAAAAAAAAAAAAAAAAAAAAAAAAAAAAAAAAAAAAAAAAAAAAAAAAAAAGTGAAGTGTCAAAATTGGGCAAAACAACAAAAATTGGCAAGAATATTGGGATACAACCTGGAAAACAGACAGAAGGTAGCCAGAAAAATGAGTCTAAAATGAGCAAAAGAAAAAAGTGAGAAGAGACCAATGTTGTAGTAGATTGGTTTTGTGCCACAATTAATGTTGCTTTTCAATCCTACAAGCTGTTTGTTTGAAAACATATCAGATGGGGAACCTGGAAAAAATCGCCCAAAATGATCACAACAGCAATATAGGAAACAATAATAGCAGTTAGATAGTTTTTGAAAATAGTTCAGGCCTAATGTGGCATCTGTTGAAGTAGGTCGACAATAATCCCCATAAAGCTTTTCTTTTCGTTTTATTAAGATGGAACAAGTTTTTTATATTTGGGTCATTGATGGATAAGACTTTTGAAATGGCCAATTTTAAAATACTAAAGTTATGGCTACATATTTGGCCATTGTTCAAACATTTGTATTGTAGGGTACACATGCATTTACAGAAAAAAACAAGGTAGGAGATTTAAGGGTTTTAAAGTTGAATTCAAAGGACAGCCTTAAAAAAGTAACTTGGGGTGACGTGATGTCATGTTTAAGTCATGGATTGACTCGTTTTAAAACCTGAAAGCTAGATGTCGCTAAAATCCAATTTCTACACACTGCACCTTTAAACAAAATGATGATATGCTCATCTTAATGTGTTAGAAAATGTTAAGTGTTTGTTTCTAAAGTAGAGATGGAAACTTCGCTGTAAAGTGTTGGCACTTGTTCCAGGCTAGAAAAGCAAGTAGCTCACCTAGTGCTGTGTTAAACTTATGAATGGCAATCTAACAGCGAGACAGCAATTTGTAATTTTTTTATCTATTTCAGTCAGGTCTGTATTACCTGGAAGCCATAATTAAAAGAAGCAAAAAGGAAAACTTGGCTTTATTGAGTTTTTTTTTTTTTTTTTTTAAACCCATCTTTAGTCCAAATTATGACAAAAAGTTGAACTTTTGAGAAGAAACAGTTATTTTTTGAGTTAATGAAGTTAAATTTTTGAGATAGATGAAGCTTTAAAGTTAAAAAGTAAAAATTTTGAGATAATTAGTTCAATTTTTTAAGATAATTAAGTCAAAATTTTTGAGATGAAAAGTCAAAATTATGAGAAAATTAAGTCATTTTTTAAGATGGAAAAAGTCAAAAATTTGGGATACTTAAGACAAAATTTTGAGGTTATGGAGTCAAAATCATGAGCAAAAAAGTCAAAATTCTGAGATAAAAGTTATATTTCTGGCTTTGTTACTTATTCTGACTTACTGTTGACAACAACAACAAAAAAATCTTAACAAAGTCAGTTTTCCTTTTTCATATCTTTGATTGAACTGGGCCTCTCTAGTCCTGCAAACTCATTTTTGGTGTTTTGCTTAATTTGAATCATGTGACGTTGTTGCGTTTGTTCGTGAAGTGTTGCCGTAGATGTCTCTGCTTGTTCTGGTGGATCTGGTAGTTACCGGGAGGACCCCGCTGGTCCGACGGCGGGTCTGGCGGAGCCAGTGCCGTGCGATGACATGCCAACGGTGAGTGGGGCGGCTGGGGGGAGGGGGTTGGTTAAGGGGCGCGGGACTGGCGGGGCACGCTAGCTCCCCTGATGCCTCCTCAGCTTTATCCTGCTGGTGTGGGAAGACAGAGCAGCAACACACGGTCAACATCAACATGGAATGCTTTTCATGTCAGTCATTTCCTCTGCTGGAGTTAAACTTAGGGATCATGTGGAGCGTGTCCAGGTCAGTGGCCACTTTAATGCTAAGCTTCGATTAGCAATTTATTTTTAATGGGAATGTGTCATCACAGGTGAGCTGCAAGTGACTGTAGTGTCACAACATCAAGTTAAAGTCACATATTGGAATATAACCCAACCTTTTAACTGTACTTATATGTTTATGTGCACTCTCTTCCCCTGGGGTCCCCACCCTGTGCCACCCCAGTCAAAAAGTCTGGACACGCCCCTGCTGATCCACAACCTTTAACTCTCAAAATCAACAGCCTTCACTTTGCTTTATTTGTGCTTCAGCATCACAAGAAGGCCACACTCCTCTCCTGCTCCTTTGCAGAAATGAAGGCTGTGGAGACCGGCTGGATGAGACCGGTTCATGTGTCACAATCAGTTTCTTGACGTGTTTTTCGATGAAAACCAAAAGAGTGGATAGTCACCATCCTTGTTCAGCCTGTGTGAAGTGAATACTGAGTCAAAGCAGAGCGTTACCATCGTCTTGTGCCAGGACGTAATCACTCAGTAAGTGTTGGAAAAGGTCACAGTGTGGCAAACAACCAGAGGAGCAGATTTTAAATGAGCTGAGAGGGAGAGAGAGAGACAAAAACAAGAGCGTACGAGTTCCTGTCAGCTACATCAGTGCAAACATGTCAGCGGATCGATGAGCAGCAGCCGACGGCCACGATTATTTACAGGCTGTGACTCATTACATGGTGGATCAATACAAGTCATCATTTATATTGATACACAGCGTGTTTGTCCATTTCTAACAGGCAACAAACAGAGCAACTGTATGTGATGGATGTGACTCAGAGGCTGAGTGAGTCATGGCTGACATCTTCACTACGTGGCTTCACTTCACTGTTTCCTCCAGCAGAGGGACACTAACACTCAGAGCTCTACACTCTTTTCTGTGTTCAGCTCAATCTATTGTTTCAGTGTTTCTTTTCTTACTGATATTGCGTGTGAGGGTCTTGATTCCGATTGGTCCAAACCCCTGATGACAGATGTTAGCTTTCACAAACACAAGCAATGACACAAGCAGACTCATCATGTCCTGCCAAATCACTCTACACATTTTTTTTTTTTTGATTTTTGTTTGTTTGCTTTTCTCTGAGCAGCATAGAAAGACTGACCCATTCTACCACAACTTTTTTAATGCTCCTCTTTCTGAGTCTCTCTAAGAAAAGTGTTCACCATATGTGATTGATTCATGATACATCAACAAGTCCTTACAAAGAGTAGATGAGCTTTTTAAAATTGATTTTAGTTTTCTGTTATTGGTTTTTTTAAAGCACTACATAGCTCAGAACCAGACTACATTGCAGAGATACTTTTAGTTTATGAACTAAGAAGAGCTCTCAGATCCTCTGGTTCCTCTCCTGTAGCTGTTCCCCAGAGAAATAAAACTTTCAGTGATTCTGTTTTGAGCTGCTACGCTCCAAGACAGCGCAGAAAGATCTGAGAGGAAACATAATCATTAATAAACATTGATCATCTTAAAGATAAACTAAAGACTGATTTATCCAGTCTGACTATCGGGCCTGTTTTTTGTTTTTTTTTTGAATACAATAACTTAAATTGCTTTTCATTTCATTTCATTTAATCTTTATGATCTCATTTCTTTTGTTTCAATAGCTATAGCTTTTATATATATATTTTTTACTATCTTATCTTTTCTTGTTTGTTTTTTTATGTCATTTTACCTATTTTAACTATTTACAATTTTATTTTTATTTCATTTTTTTGTTATGATGTCAAACTGCATAAATTGATAGTTCTTAAAGGTCTGCCTTACACTAGATCTGTCCAATTACATTTCCACTGCAGTGCATGTTGACTGTGTTTGTCAACTCACACAGGGAGATCCCGTGCTCCCCACTCCATACATAAATCTCTGTTCACCCATATTGGGTTTCTAAACCTTAAACTTGTTGACTCCTGGCCTGTCCCCGCTCATTATGTCTGTTTATCATCATCAGTAAAGCTAAATACAATCTAATTTTGACACGGTTTGTTTTATTTTGAAAGTCACAGGCTCTTTTCAATGGTTTCCAGGCACCACTTCCTGTCCAGCTCAATCTTCCCTGCACTGAATCTATGCGTCACAGCTGATTCATCTGGCAGAAATAGGATTGCTGACCATCTCTTGCATCTTGCCGGCATTGGCATGTAGCCGGACTGCAACTGAACAGATGTGGCAACTGATTGTCTACAATGTAGAGTAGGCTGTTTGGCATTGGCAGAGAAAATTTGGCAATTTTTTATCGGGCTCAGCCAACATACTCAGCTCTAAAGCTCATCCTACAAATACATATTCCTGACACATGGGTCTCCTTTTAAAAGAGAAATAAACAGGCTTTACTTCTACAAGATTTATCACCAAGAGGCTGTTGTTGCTGTTGGTAAGTGACATTTTCTTACTCTACGTCAGATTGATGTGACTCTCCCAATGACGACTATCATTCCTGCAACAAGTTTCCCTCATTCCTGATTCTTCCTCAGCCTGTTGCTGAGTGTGAGGAAAACAGCACTAAGTGGTCTTTATGTAAGCGCCCACTGCCTCTCTCTGCTCTGTGTTGATCTCTCTTTGTCCTCCTCCTCTCCCTCTCAGCTTGAAATGAGCTTTCATCTCAAAGTGGTGCCGTTCTCATGGAGTCACGCTCGGATGCTTTCATTAAACCCTCCTCTACTGGTAAACATGCACATTGTCTATCAAAAGGAAAGTTAATGAGCTCGGAGTGCTTCATGGGAGCACATATTTCACAGTGTTTTCACATTGGGACTGATTCTGAAAGTTCACACAGAAGATGAAGAGGACGGACTGACCATGTCTGAGTCCCCTCCTCTCTGCTCCGGCAGCAGGGGCTTCTCCTCTGTGAACTGCTGCTCCTTCATCCCCGCCATCCTGGACAGCAACCTGCAACCGCCATGGACAGAAAACACACACACACACACACACACACACATGCCACATATCTAGGGTTACACCATCAAGATGACAACAGTATGTGCAGACTTAGAAAAACGGTTAATATTCCAGTGATTATGACGGGAAAGTTTCACTTTCATGAAATGGAGAAAGTCCTTTATGGAGTGATTTCACAAACCCATGTTGTGAAATACAGGAGGAATCAGAACGCTGTGTATTGGATGTCGCTCTAAATTGGACTCATTGAGGCAGCTGATGGATGGTGAACTGACTGGAAAGTGTGGAAATGAAATCAAGATGAAAACTCAGTGCAAAACTAGCTGTCTTTATTCATAGTTTTACTGACACAAAATGTCTAGACAGCCACTAAAACTTCATGAAACAATCTAACTGACATACACTCATATTTTTCCCCCAATCTGTGAAGTTCAATATCTCCATTACTCACTTTTGAAATCAAAGCTCTTATTGAGGAGAAGTTTTTAAGAGACACATCACCCCAGGGACTCCCACTCTCCGAAATGTGTTTTTCTATAGAGAATATAACTGTTAAACCTGAGAGTCTATAAATAAAATGAAGAGCCAGGTTGTTTTTGCTCTGCTTGGTGAAGTTGGAGTTGGTAGATGAGCACTGGTGGGACATAACCAGGATTCACTGATGTAACATGTTACTGACATGTCTTAGAGCACTGGGCTGTGAGTTACACTAAACAGATAGTTGGCTCAACTTCCAGACTCTAAACCACAAACTGAGTTTACAAATTTTGACTGTTATCACCTTTTCTTTATTTTCTTCTTTAATTTTTTTGGGGGGCTTTTTATGCCTTTAATTCAATAATTCTAACCTGGGCCCACCTATGCAAAGGCGAACCTTATGGAGAACGACTTAGACTGCTGAGCTTGCATTCCAGTTGTTGTCTTTCAAACAATAGCTCTATGTAACTCCAAGTCAATTCATCACCTCGTCACCTTTGCATCATGGGAAAAGTTGTCTTGAACATTAGGAAGTAGTGTTAAAAAGAAGAGTTGCTCTCCATAACAATTCTACAATTTCAATGCACAACACAAGCAATAATCAAGACTGGAGGTAAAAACATTGATAAGTGAGAAAGTGCTCTAACTTGATTGGCCACAGGTGCCGCCACCTAGCGCAGAAAGGAAGTGTTCTTTGTGACCCAAACAGATGTCTCATGCTCCCTGAACCACTCTTTCACAATTTGAGCCCCATGAATCTTGGAGTTGTCGTCTTGGAGTATGCCTGTGCCATTAGGGAGCAATCGGCACTGGTTGAATAACTTGTTGACAGCTGAAAGATGATCATCCATGCTGGAATTATCCAACAGGAGGCTCGCACAATTCCTTGGTGAAGAGACTCAGAGGTAGATCACTGGTACGTTCACTGAATGACTGACTAAAAGGCTCTCTCCTCTGAGGGAGATGATTCCTCAGTTTGTAACCTCATTTCAGCACTTTCTGCCTTTTTGTTTTTTTAATTGGTGGAGACACACTTTGGTTTGAGCTGACTACGATGCTTACTGACCTGATTGTACTGTAAAAAAAAAAAGGGGAGTTTATAAATGCACAGAGCACTAATTCAAAGTTACCAGGGGGCTGAGGCTGTTAGGAGGTCCAATCAAACTGGCCTTTTGTGCTAGCAGGAACACACACACACACACACACACACACACACACACACAGAGTTATACAGCATGGTTAAGGACACTGTTACCCGCCCACACATCAGCTCACACAAAGAGCGGGGTCAGACAGAGTCAGTGCAATAACAGTGCTAGAGGTTGGCATCAATCCGCCAACACCAGAGCAGTGAAGAACGCCACGACAGCATCAGCAAACACACCCACAAACACTCAGTTAAATTTAGTCTCTATTGACACAGCATCCAGGAACACTGGTTATGCTTTGTTCCTCTTTTTTAACAATAAATAACACACTCTGGGACCATTTTCTCAGGAGTTAATTTAGGAATCAGTGATGGGAGAGGATGATGACACAACAGTTAACTGCATTATGTGTTTTAACTGAGCAGCTCTGACTGCCCACTGTCCTCTATACTGTGTCCAGTGACGTTTTTCCTAAAGATTTATATAGATTATAGATTTGTGGTTTCGTTAGCTCAAACAAGAACTCCCCTCAGCAGATTTTAATCAGGTCTAACTCAATAAAGGTGCATGGCTAACCTGTTGATAAGCATTTCTAAGCTTCAAGCACCACCAGTGAACAGTTGATGACTTCCAGCTGACACTATTTTATCTGTATTGCAAACATTCAAGAACAAACTAATAACTTCAGAAGTGAAAATGGAACAATATCTAAAACCAAATCGTTAGCTGCTTGTGCATGCTAGAATCTATTTATGGGAATTAATAGAAAGCAAACTCTTTGGCAGATGATTGCTGGATTGTTCCTGTGTTGCTCTGCAGCCAGCTCTGCCTCATTTGCTCTCCAACAGTGTTTTCACTGTATACAACCATGCTCGGTCTGGAAACTGCAGCATAAATTCTTTTGATGTGTGATTTCCATGCATGGCATTGAAAAATATTTGAAGAATGCCAGATGCTGTGTGAATAGTTTGGTTTGTTTTAGTGATTTATTAAAACCTGCATTACAAAAGGGGTAAAGCAGGCTGGGAAATTCTCAATCATAAAGGGTCAAAGATTGAATGGTTACCAAGTGGCAACCTTTGCACTAAAGATATACAACAAGTGCTAAAATCTGCTGTTTGTTGAGAGTCCACTTGTAGCTGGCTCTTGAAGTATCAGAAACCACCCAATGATGATCTTTCATTCCACTGATTTCCTTACTGATCAGATACTGAGTAAAATTCAGGCTGGTATTAACGATACCAATCTGATACAGATACTGATTGTACCAATAAGACTGTTTGTAAATGATAATAAATGTAAAGATTTTTTTTTTTTTTTCAAAATTTTCCACCATTTTTTCTTTACATATTGTAATTGCTCTTAATAATCTAACAACACCTTGTCTGTGTAATTCACTTAAAATGATCAATTTTCTAAAAACCTCACTTGAATAAATGTAGGGGCTGAAATAGCTGTAAACATGACTCTGTTTACCCTTTGTGGTAACACTTTACTTGACGCCCATGTTTATACCGTATTATAAATACATTTATAATTTCTTATAATGACATTATAGCACTGTTTAACTACAGTTATAAACGTTCATAAGTTACTATAATGCTTTATAGCAATTACCATAACACACTATAAAGCATTTACTCATCATCACTAATAAGGTCAGGTATTATAATATGTTATAACTGTCAGCAACTCACTGACAATGCCCACATAGATAATGCATTATACAGATATTTAGCATATTCTTATAGACATGTTTAATTATCATTATAAACACTCCTAAGTTACCATAAATCTTTATAATGAGCAGAACACATTATATAGCATTTTAAAATGGCTTATAAGATGATTGTTGATCCCTTGATGACCAATTTTTGTTGCAAGGATCAAAGGGTATTATAATTTTCATAGTTGCCATACAAGTTTTTTGGAGGAGTCACAATACTCTTAAAAAACAAGTTATTCTATGTTCTTGCATAGATTAAATGATGTGTATTTTTCTTCAAAGCAAACCACTCATAGTGACCTATGACCAGCTCGTAATGTATTTATATCAGCAGTTTCATCACTTTACTTGAAGCACCCAATGACCTCTTAGAGTCATTTATAATCATATTATAATGTATTATACTAGTGATTATAATACATTATACCAGTGATAATAAGACATAGTAAAGAGTTTTAATATATGGCAACTATGATAATTATAATACCCTTTGATCCTTGCGAGGAAAATCAGTTGTCAAAGGACCAGCAATCATCTTATAAGCCATTATAAAATGCTATATAATGTGTTATGCTCATTATAAAGAGTTATGGTAATTTATGAGTGTTTATAATGATAGTCATACATGTTTATAAGAATATTATAAATATCTGTTTAACGCATTATTTATGTGGGCATTGTCAGTGAGTTACTGACAGTTAAAACATATTATAATACCTGACCTTATAAGTGATGAGTAAATGCTTTATAGTGTGTTATGATTATTGTTATAAAGTATAATCATAACTTATGAATATGTATAACTGTAGTTATACAGTGCTTTAATGTTATCATAAGACATTATAAATGTATTTATAATGCAGTATAAACATAGGCGTCAAGTAAAGTGTTACCAAGAGTTTTAATATATGGCAACTATGATAATTATAATACCCTTTGATCCTTGCAAGAAAAATTGGTCATCAAGGTACCAACAATCATCTTATAAGCCATTATAATAATATAATATAATGTGTTAAGCTCATCATTATAAAGAGTTATAGTAATTTATGAGTGTTTATGATGATAGTCATACATGTTTATGAGAATATTATAAATATCTGTATGATGCATTATCTATGTGGGCGTTGTCAGTGAGTTGCTAACAGTTATAACATATTATAATACCTGAGCTCATAAGTAATGAGTAAATGCTTTATAGTGTGTTATGATTATTGTTAAAAAGCATAATGTTAATTTATGATTTTTTACAACTGTAGTTATAGAGTGCAATGATTTCATTATAAGATATTATAAATGTATTTATAATGCAGTATAAACATTGGCGTTAAGTAAAGTGTTACCCACTTGGGTATTGTGTTTTCAGACTGAGTGACTGACTAAGCAGCATGCTGCTTTGATTACACATTATGAAATTACCCAGGCGGAAGAAAAAGTAGTTCCCACCAACTGTCTGATTCAAACGAGAGCTCAAGAGTTCAGCTCCTTTCAATGTGTTCCTGTTAAATTTCAAAATTACTTCAAATAAAAAAGCATCAAAAGTGTCGACATGTTGATTTGAGAATCGATACCAGAGCATAAAGATCACTCATCACTCATGAAATGCTGCAAAGGTCGATGCTCATGCAGAGTTCGGATGAGATCACATGTTTCTCTTGGAGACAGAGAGGTTATATATTCAAAACAACATTGTTCTCAGAGATTTGTTCTGAACAAAGAGGGGGTGCAGCTGGTCACATACCACTTAAAACTCCATTAATCTCTTTCTTCTGTGATTCTTCTGTTCACCAAACTGTGTGTCATCTTGTGTTGGTGTCTCATATTCCAGAGTATTCTGATACCTTTAAGAATTTTCACTTTCTTATGTGTTTAGTGAAGTGAATCTTTGTTCGTGTGTTCTTCTGTGTTCTTCTGTGTTCCTGTGTCTGAGCCTGGGTACCATCTACCTGACACAACACTCACTCTCTGTACTTAGAGCAGCATAAACAACATTCCTTTCACCCCCACTGAACTGAGAGCAGAAGATGCTTTCAGGGACATACAAACTGCACAACAGGGAAAATAAAACCAACTCAGGATAAAGGTGGTAAATACAGCTCACACAGTCTTTATCTTTCTGACCCCTCACTGTCATTCAGCCTCCTTTTCTCTCTCTCTATCCTCATTAGTCTTCTCTCACTCGCTCTCCCTCTTCCTGGCAGTTGCAGAGAATAATCTGTGTTTTTTATCAGACACCCTTAAAAAGACAAAGCCCAGATGCCAGGCACACAGCCGATGAAGTGTGTGTTTATGTGAGTGTGTGACCCCAGAGTGTGAAAGCCACTGCATACAAAGGAAAACACAGCCTCATACATGGATCTCATCAGAGGATGGCACGTGTCTCTGGCTCCAGATGAGCTCTCCTTACATGACTCTACAGCAGGAAAAACATTCAAACCTGTTGTTCCCACTGTTCTCTCAGCACAACACTTCAGATAAAAGTCTCTTTTTTAAAGAAACAGTAACATTGTTATCGTCATTGTTTGTTACTGAGCATTCAGTTCTTCTCAAATATTTCACCTCCCTTAACTCTGCTCAGGTTTATGACACATATGAGACATTTTCAAACACTATTAAAGGACAGGTCATTTTTTAGTGACCATGCAAGTGGATTTATTAAACATGAAGGCCTCGATATTTCTCTGTTGAACCTTCAATTGAAAGATGCTTCTTTTTTTTTTTATCAAGGTACATGATTTGAAAACCTCTCTTAGTGAAAACCTTTTAAGCTCAAGGCTCAGTAGACAAAGGTGACTAGACTTGGAAAGAAAACTGTTTCGAAAAAACATTGGTTATAACCATGTTTTTATTTGTTATCCTGTCCATCGAAGAACATTTAGGACCTGCAGATTGATCACAGACTGAAGCAGAGCTCAGTGGCAGGAGACAAATCAATATCCATACAGTATTTCCAATAAAGTATCCACACTCTGTCGCCCCAGGTGGACTTATTTTTATTGAACAATTGAAACTGTTATGACAAACTGACAGAAAGAATAGAACTGATGTATTGAGAAATAAATGTCACAGACTGAGTCATGAGGCAGGAGCAGGAAAAAAATCTTTTAGGTGTGGTTTTGATTTAAGCTGTTCTGCTTTCCTTGTTTCACTTCTTTAGAGAAAATGTTCAGTTTGATGAAAGTTTTAACAGCTTAGTTATTTCATTCAAGGACAGCTGCAAAGTAATGTTGAAAGAAGCTCAAACAGACGATTTTCAGCTTAACCTGCCGAATCTTCATATCTCCAAATCATTGTTTGGAGATATGAATATGTTTCTTTAGATGCCTGCAATCATTTTTCTTTTTCAAATTGACATTGGTGGCGTGCACAGACTTTTTGAAGGACGACAGTAAAAAAAAAAAAAAAAAAAAAGAACAGCACATAGCACAAGTTTTTGCCACAAAAACAGCACTTTATCCCTTTTTTTGGCTCCAAACACAGCACTGTAGCATGTGTTTTGCTCCCAAAATCACAGTCTGGCCCCCAAAATGGCATTTTTGCGCACTTAAGCTCCCAAGATAGCACTTCATGACTTGTAGCTTGTTACATGGCACTCAAGCATATGTTAAGCACCCATGATGGCATTTAAGTCCATTTTAGCTTCCAAGGTGACACTGAAGCCTAATTTTTGGCTTTTAAGCTGGCACTTTGGCCCACTTTTTGGCTCCAAACATGGCACTTCTCTCTCACAAAATGGCACTTTAGCCCACTTGTTGGTTTCAAAGGGGACACTTTACAATGCCTTAGCTCCCGAGATGGCGTTCAAGCATTTCTTTAATCATCCAAGATGGTACTTTACTGAATGTTTTGGCTTCCAAAGGGTCATTTCATTGTGTGTGAGGTTTAATATAAGACTTCATGTAGAGAAAACATATGTGCAATCAGCAATAGAAGAAAATACAGATGCCACGGAAATCTGAACATGTTCTTTCTTTTTTTAAAAACAGAAATCTACATCTGCAACTGCAAGAACTCAGTTTAAAATGTTCAGTTTTGAACAACTACACTTGATGCTATGATGCTGATCATCTGTTAGATCTCTATTTATCCAACCTTGTATCAGGGGGACACATATTCTATAGGAGTTATTTATTGTTTTTTTGTTTTGCAAACTTACATTTTCATTTAAAAAAATCTGCATCATGTTATTTCAGACAACTGTGACTCACAATGGCTCTGAAAATTACTTTACGGTCCTGTTAAGATCCTCTAGCCTTTTAATATTTACCTTATGTCTATTTGCTACCCTCCTGATTTCTTCCTCTTGCTCTTCCATCTCTCTCTCTCTACATCGCTCGTCCTCACCTGCTCCCTTCCACTGTGACCAGTTTATTTATTAAATGGGAGAGTCTGACCTTTCTGAGGCCACTGGAAAGGAGCCATGAGGAGTATTAAATTGAGACGAGAGAGCAAACAACAACCTCTCTCCTCCCTCTCTTCTTATACTTTCTGGTAAAGCTGTCTGATGAAGATGTCTGATGGCTCTGTCTTTCCTCCATTGTTTCCCTGTTTGTCACCTGAAAAATCCCCGACATATGTCAACAATGACTCAGTGACAAATAGTATAAGAATTCAGCACTTTTCATACTCCATGTTTCTGATTGATAAGTACAGTAATGTTCCTGTCATCTTTCCTCTCCACAGAACTGAAGTAATGGGCGTATTTCCAGCTGCTAAATGTAAATGTGTACTGCTGGCTGGGGTTGTCAGTTGCATGTGAAAACAATGGTAAAAAAAACAAGCCAAGAAAACGATGCATAGCAGAGCCTGAAAGATGCCAGATTCTGCAGGAAAAACGCAAACCTGGCAACCACCTTGGCTGAAATTCATGATTACATTAATCTGTGGATTTTTTTATTTTAAATTATTAATGACATTTGTGAGAGAGTAACGAGTTACTTCTTGGGTGAGTAACTGTGGTAGTATTACTGGATTTTCAAGAGTAATTCATTACACAATTCATTGCCAGTAAATAAATATTATTACAGTAATGTGTCACTACCCAACACTGCTCACAGCCTGGTGCTCTGAGACATGTCCATCCATCAACATGTAATGTTAGTGAATCCTGGTTATGCCCAACAAATATCTTAAAAGGGACATTTAGTTTATGGATCGTTAATCGGCCTGTACACAGATACTGGGAAATAGCATTTACAAACAACCACATTTGGTGCTTTGCAGTTTAAGTTGTTTTGTTTGTTTAATTGATTTGTTTTGCTTAACTTTAAGTTTAAGCTTATGAACAGGAAAAAACATAAAATTGAGACTATTTAAATATCACTTCTATATTCTATCCTTATTGGGCCTCAGTGTCTCCTTTTCCATTTAAAGAACCATGTACTCATTCAGTGGCAGCGCTAGAACTTAATTGCTTCTACTCCTATTCTTCTTAATAGCCAGTTTGTTTTTTTATCAGCAAAGTGCCAGAGTTAAGGCATTAGTGATGGGCAAAACAGTTCCTTTTAGTGAATCGAATCATTAGAATCAGTTCAGTAAAAAGAATCGTTCATTTGAATGAATTGTTCACGAACGACTCATCACTACAAGACATTGTATCACCATAAAACATCACTGCATATATAGCCGTTTTCTCAAAGACATTTGAGCCAAACAAAAGCTCACAAAGCAACAGTGGAGGAGCTTGTATACCTGCATCACTGCTTCAAACTCGCCTCCTTTTCAGGTTATCAATGAGAAACTCCAACAGAATAAAAAACCAACACGTAGTCTGAGGGAAATTGTCTGATCAGGAAATTGCTGCATCACTGTGCTCCAGATCTCATGACGTTCCTTCTTGATGGTAGTTTATCTTCAGCTGAAGTGTTGAGGCCTGTTTTTATTAACCAGACACTACTTTACGGTGCTAAAGTTAGACAGAGCTCAGTGTTTGCTCAAACAGTTGCTCATAACCTTTTGGTGAAGGGAACAAAAGACCTTTTTCAACATTCCTCTGAGGAATACATGTTTCTTTCAGTCCAACCAGGCTAATCAAGTCATGGAGAACTTTTTAATAGAGTGTGTTCAAGAATACCTTTTTGGTGATGAAGTGTAATCCATGTACAAGCTAAAGCAGTAACATACTGTATCTTCCTGTCGACACTCCATCCATCCATTTCTTAACCGTCTATCCTGCTATTGCGGGTGGCTGGAGCCTATCCCAGCTGTCATCGGGCGAGAGGCGGGGTTCACCCTGGCTTGGTCGCCAGTTAATCGCAGGGCTGACATGTAGACAAACAACCATTCACGCACACACTCACACCTAGAGGCAATTTAGAATAATCAATTTATCTGACGTGGGCATGTTTTTGGTCTGTGGGAGGAAGCCGGAGTACCCGGAGAGAACCCACGCATGCAGAACATGCAAACTCCACACAGAAAGGCCAACCATGCCCGAACGGGGAATTGAACTGGTGACCTTCTTGCTGTGAGACTGGAGCGCTACCCGCTGCGCCACCGTGCAGCCCCTGAGGATACTCCATAATTTAAAAACACTAAAATTAGTTATGGGTTATCCCACACAGATTCTTTAAACATGAACTGGTGCAAGTTAACTTTACAGAAAATTGGCAGTTAACCTCCAATCCAACCTCATTCCACATCTGCACAGCTGACCCTAGAGTCAGCCTCGAGTAGGACACTTTTAATACTCACCTCTATTTGTAAATGGCACCTTAATGTCTGCACTGTCTGTCTTTCTTTTTCCAGAAAGTTTTGCAATATCTGTCCTCCACAACTTCGGAATTGATTTTTCTCATTCTCTTTTTGTTAATAGATTTACGACGGAGTATTGGGGCCACAGTGAGGGAAAAAAATGGGGGGAGGATTTTTTTTCCCCCTCCTCCTCATCAAGTCAGTAAAGTCGAAATGTCGAGAATAAAGTCGAAATGGCAAAATAAAGTTGAAATGTCGAGAATAAAGTCGTAATATAGTGTTGAGAATAAAGTTGAAATGTCAACATTATATTTGACTTTATTCCCAACATTTCAACTTTATTCTCGACATTTCGACTTAATTCCGAACATTATATTTCAACTTTATTCCCAACATTTCAACTTTATTCTCGACATTTCGACTTAATTCCGAACATTATATTTCAACTTTATTCCCAACATTTCAACTGTATTCTCGACATTTCGACTTTATTCCGAACATTATATTTCGGCTTTATTCTCAACATTTTGACTTTATTCTCGACATTTTGACTTTATTCTCAACATTTTGACTTTATTCTCGACATTATATTTCAACTTTATTCCCAACATTTCGACTTTATTCTCGACATTTTGACTTTATTCTCGACATTTTGACTTTATTCTCAACATTATATTTCAACTTTATTCCCAACATTTCGACTTTATTCTCGACATTTTGACTTTATTCTCGACATTTTGACTTTATTCTCGAACATTATATTTCAACTTTATTCCCAACATTTCAACTTTATTCTCGACCTTTCGACTTTATTCCCAACATTTCGACTTTATTCTCGACCGCTCGACTTTATTCTCGACATTATATTTCAACTTTATTCCTAACATTTCGACTTTATTCTCGACATTTTGACTTTATTCTCGACATTTCGACTTTATTCTCAACATTATATTTCAACTTTATTCTCAATATTTCGACTTTATTCTCCACATTTTGACTTTACCGACTGGGTGAGGGAGAGGGGGAAACAATTCCCTCTCTCATTTTCTTTTCTCAATGTGGCTCTAATACTCCGTCGTATAGATTCATCTTTAATTCAACGCAAATTTTTCTATTCTACTTTATATTTCTTAATGCACAATTTCACAACCCATGCACGGTTATGTATAATTCCTTTTAAAGTCTGTTTTCTTTCAATCAATTTCTTTTAAAGTAATTTTTGATTTTGTAATAATGTTGCATGCTATGGCTTGTATGTTTTTGTAACCCGCTACTGGATACTGTGAATTTCCCTCAGGATCAATGAAGTATCTATCTATCAATCTATCTGTTTGAAACCAAGAGCTCATTCCATTTTTGTCTCTAATGCCTGTTTCAGAGTTTTGTTTCCAAATATTTGCAATAATCATGATAAAATGAGAATATCCAATTACAAGAAAAAAACCTTGCTCCCATTGTTGAAGGACATGTTGACCGTCAAGCATCTAAAACTCAATACGTTTTCGCCGCCAAACCCAAGTACCCATTCATCAGGGGAATCAGACTCTTGGGAATAATACTGTCCACAAACTCTCTGAGGCAGTAATAAAAAAAAATAAAATAATTGGATGATTAACACAAGAAAGGGAAGAGGCAAATAAAAGAGCTCCACAAGCTCAACACAGCCCACACGCTTAAGCAAACACAGTGCTGAGCGCCCAGCATGGGAATGAAAGATAAATAAATATAAAGGATTAATTCCTTATCCTTATTTCACCTCCATAAATCCTGCTTTCTTCCCTCTTTGGATTCTTGTATAACTGCTTCTTCTTGTTTAAAATACTGGCTCCAGGACTATCCGTGAATACCACGCTGGATGCTCTCCACATTTACATTTCTTTCATCACATTTTCTACCCTTAGGCTTATGTATTTATGGATCCAAAACCACAGAACGCAGCAAAACCAAAAGCAAGGGATCCACCTGTGAATCATGAGTTTATGCTTCTTAGTTATTTTACAACTGCATAAGGTAGTCAGGGTGACCAAACCTCTTTTGCCATGTCCTACTCTTTGGCCATAAAACAATGTCAGGGGGTATAAAATTCCTCAAAATGTTTGGGATTTCTCAGCATGTTCTACAGACCATTGATATTTATAATGAGTTGCTGCACGAAGTTACTGGCATTATCTCAATGCCCCAACCTTAAAGTCAAAATTATTACATAAAAAGTTAAAAATTTGAGGTAATAATGTCAAAACTATGAGTTAAAAAGTCAAAATATTGAGATATGTCAAATAATAACACATGGAGTCAAGATTTTGACATAAAAATTCAAGATTTTGAGATAATCCAGAGATAGTTATGAAAATAAAGTTGAAATTTTGAGATAATGTCAAAATCATAAGACAAAAATTAATAGTTCTGAGATAAAGAAGTCAAATTATTGGTAGAGAAGTTATAATTAGGGGATGAAAGGGCAAAGTTTTGAGAGTTTATAATCAAAGTCAGGAGAAAAAACTCAGAGTGTCAAGAAAAAGGTGAAATTATCAGAACAGGAGTTGAAATTTTGGAATAATTTAGTCATCACATCAAGATTTTAAGTGAAAATTATGAGGAAAAGAAGTCGAAATTTCAAGATAACAGGAAAAATAATTACTTATTGCCTCATTAATTTAACTTTGTCTCAAAATGTTTCACCTAATAATGGCAAAAAAAAATCTTTTGATCGCCACTTTTTCTTTTTTTAATATTTTTTCTTAACTGGCAGAAATCAACTTCTATGCATATTTATGTTTATCTTACAGAAAGTAATAAGTTTGAGATAAAGGGCACAATTTTGAGACAGAAAACCAAGATTTCAACATTAACATTGACATTTTTTACTGGTAATTCGCCTATTTATCTCAAAATTTCAACACTATTATATCACAATTTGAGTTTTTAATTCATAATTTTGACTTTTTATCCCAAAATCATGACTTAATAAGTGCAAAAAAGGAAAGAAAAAAAAAATCTTGACAAAGCCAGTTTTTTGTTTTGGATAGAAATGGGCTTCAATACATTATTTATGTTAACGTCATAGAAAATGTTCACCTCAAACAGAAAAGAAGTGTGTAGATAAATGTTTGGGTTATGAAGCTACTTTGTTGTCTTTGGGTATTTTTGAAGTATCTCCAAAGTGAAAGTCGTGTAACAGTAAAGTGAACACATGGTCCTTGGTCAGTCACTGTTAAATGGGTCAATGACAAAAAGAGGGTCTAAAAACGTATTTTTAAAAAGTTCTTTGAAAATGGATAAAAAACATATTTCTGAGAGAAGAATTATGTTTTCTAACAGATTTCAGTAGTTGACCAACATTTCAAAGATTTAAGGTTCATTATTTTTCAGTATTTTTAATTTGAGCACCCAAAAATGTCAGGTGGCACAACCAAATATATGAAAATATATTTATATGTTCCTGTTATTTTTTCTGTGTGAAATTATTGGCAAGTATCTCTCAAGTGTCTGTAGTGACTCATACATTTTCATTTTGTGTGTTTCATTTGTTTTATTTGTGAATAAGATAAATAATTTGATGTTAAAATAACAT
>RPOG01005244.1:8279-34527 GCA_008086565.1 Thalassoma bifasciatum | reverse complement strand
GGATGTGTCTAATGACTGATTTCACCGTTTATTATACGGATATTTGAATCCAGACAAGTCGATTTGTCTGAGCATTAAGAACAGAAAAAAAGGCTTTTCGTGACTCACATTGCAAATTCTCTCAATAAGCATTCTGGCAAAAAACTTAAAGTCAACAGATAACACACAGATGACTAAAAATGAACATGAAAGGACGCCAGTCATCACTTCCATCCATGCATCTTCTACCGCTCATCCAGGGGCAACAATGTCATCAACTATGACCAGCGGCACCTGTCCCTGGCCACTTCCACCAGCTCCTCTGGGGAGATACCAAGACTTTCCTAGGTCAGCCAAGTGATTTAATATCCCTGTCATGTCCTTGGTTTACCCCGGGGTCTCCTCCCAGATGGTCATCTCTGAAAAACCTCAGGAAAACACAAACCACCAGTCTGAACAACAACAATCTGAGTTGTTAAATCTAGACTTGTATAATATGTACTGTACATTTTTTACTGCACTGTTTCTTCACTTTCATTTGTTGAATGCTGCAAAAAATCAGTCCCCTTTTCAAAGAGTTTATCCATGTCCATGATCCAGACGTTTATCAATGCATGCCTTAACCAGACACAAAATTGAAATATTGTTTTCTCAGCTGCACTGCTGCCACTTCAGTGCCCACATTAAGCTCACTTCTGATACGTCGCCATGATGGCTGGAGCCCGACCAATCAATAGGTGGGGCCAATTAATCAGGCCGATTATAGCGTGCCACCGATTAATCAACATCAGCCATTATGTAGCCGATGTATAAACTTTTTTTTCCCGTGTGGAGATCTTGTCGTTCCTGCTCCTGTGTGTCTGTGTCAGGCTGCAATCTGCCAATGATAAATGCTGCTGTTAGACTATAATATGGCGTTTTAACGTCATGTAAGATGCTTTGTTGCGAAATAAGCAGAGATAAATGTTCCTGTCAATGCACACGTCCACCTTTGTCTAGTGAAAGACTATAATACAGTCATACCCAAAATCATATTTCGGGTTCATGTACAGTATATATCCGGTGCATATCGATGTTCTTATTTTATGTATCAGCAGATATTGACTTTTCTTTTGCTCATAATGTATCGCCATCGGCCCCAAAAATTCCATATACAGTTGTGCCTAAAAGTTTGCACCCCCTCCAGAAGATTTTTCTGATTTTTTGGCCTTTTTTCAGAAAATATGAATGATAACACAAAAACCTTTCTGTCACTCATGGTTAGAGGTTGGGTGAAGACATTTATTAACAAACAACTGTGTTTACTCTTTTTAAATCATAATGACAACAGAAACTTCAAAAATGACCCCGTTCATTTATTTATACACACACACTGATTAAAAGCAAATAGATCACAGGTGAGGATGGTTACCTTTAGTAAACATTCAAACACATTTGTGTTCACTTTTGTACATTTATCAGGACAAAACCACCAGAGTTGTTTAAACTTCTTAACAGGGTCATTTTTGAAGTTTCTGTTGTCATTATGATTTTAAAAGAGTAAACAATTTTGTTTTTCAATAAATTTCTTCACCTAACCACTAACCATGAGTGATAGAAAGGATTTCGTGTTATCATTCATAATTTCTGAGAAAAGACAACAAATCAGAAATTCTGCTGGGGGGTGTAAACTATTGGGCACAACTATAGGTCAGGCTCTAGTGATGACGTGTCCTCTCTATACTGTTTTAACCCAGACCAGGTAAATATACGCATGTCTGCCCCACTTGGTGAGCTTAGTTATCTGTTTTTATGTCCGTTTTCACGCTCCATAAACAACAGGCCATTAACTCCAAATCGCAACATTTTAAAAACTCCCAATGAGCTTCCACTCCTCTGTTGTCACACATAACACTGTGAAACCTCCAGTGGGCGTTTTTATTTAGGAAAAACAGTCTACAGAATAGAAATACTTTGTAAAAACATCTATAGATAATGGGAAACTTTACTAAGACTGAGTGGTAGTGTGAATGAAAACATTATCATGCTCGCCACTTTATGGATGCAATTCTGACCTCATCATACCTATTCACCGTCTCCCTCCTGCTGTGCTTCCTCTCCCTCTCCCTCCTCTCCCTCCCTCTGATAAATAATAGAGCATCAGCGCTGTAAAATATAAACAAGCCGATGGGCCTTCTGGGATTTTATGATGGAGAACATTAGCCCGGGGATTTCACTCCTGGTCTTGATAATCAAATGTGTTTCAGCCACAGCAGTAAACTTTGTGTGTGTGTGTGTGTGTGTCAGACTGCACGGTTGAGTGATTCTCTATTGAACTCTCTCTCTCTCTGAGTGGCTCACTGCCGACGGTCCATCTCTCAGCCTCTCTGCCTAACTGTCTCTCCTGATGAATTATTGACTTTCTGCACATTCACCTGTTTTAATCGCCGGCTTTATGTCCGTCTGTTTGTCTGAATCCTCTTCTGTCGCCTTCTCTGTTTGACTGCCATAGTGTCTGTCACATACGCACATCCGATAGTGTCATGGAGTGATCTTTTTTTTTTTTCTAAGACGACTTCAAAGTCCACGCCAGTCAAGATGAGATTAGAAATGATTATTGACTCCAGTCTCTGTTATCAACTCTGTCACATCTTGGCTGTTGCCGGCACATCCAATCCTTTGTTATTGGAATTCTGTGTGGAGAATGAATTCCCATCTACTCGTGACAGATTAATAGTTATTGTCTCTTCTTTTCCTCTCTATAATGAGATTATTAAATCAACTGTTGAATAAGATGATAATACACCCAAACAGTGCGGTAGATTTGGCTATAATCAATTCCAATGTGATTTTTTTTTTTTTTGTATGTGTATAGCAAACATTATTAATAGATACTTACAACGTCATACATTTCAACTACATCATTCCTTTCACGTACAGCCCGGGGTGACAGTTATGTAGATTATATCTGCATAATTCATTGCAATACATGTGTTTGCATCAAACACCTTCTGGAAGTCTGCATTCATTACTAAAAGTTGATGTGAGCAGATTCAGCTTTATCTCTTTTACTCCAGACACATTTTCACACCAACTCAGTGCAGTCAGACGAAGCTAAAGTGGTTATCATCCACCCTCAGATTTAAGTGCTGCATATGTTGTGGTGAAAAACTTTGAGATTTAGTTTGGATACAGGAGAGAGGAATATTTGTATCCACACTTTAAGACCAGCGTATAGAGGAAAGAAAGACGTGGTCAGTTGGTGAAAGTTATAAATGTGAAGTGATGTCAAAAATCTGAAGCAGTGCAAAAAGGTAACTGTAAAAAAATGATTTTAGCAGTCTACTGCACTTTAAAAATTAAGATTAAAATGATTTTAAACCAACTGACCCCAAAAAATAGAGAGAAAACACTGATGTTTACAGCAAACTGACTACTCAGAACAATAAAACCAATAGTCTAGTTTAAAAATGAAGTCTTTTAAATATACTTCTAGATGATATTTCATAACAAATAAATGACTTTATAAGTGCACTTGCATAACTTCTTGTCTTCCATTTGACAATTTAATGGAACTGGTTCTTTAATTGGTTAAAAATGGTATAAATATCATATAAAATACTATAAAATCAATGCAAATGCAAATGAAACATTCAAACAAACATCTGATAAGTTGTTTTAACAAGTTTTAAGCATGTTTTGATTCCATAGGCAGAAAAATCTGTCAGTAAAAGCCAATAAGTGTTCTTCAATTGTTGTTTATGTTTGGAACTTCAGTGTCAACTCACAAACTGTTTTCACACCTTATAGTGTTTTTTTCACATGTGATATTTCATGGACTTGTTGTTCTGACACATTGAAGGTGTCTAAAAATATCAACATTCAGTCTGATTGTTTACATCTAAAACATTTCCGTTCTAAAGCTTCTCTCAGCTCCACAGAGCAGATTTGTAACCGCTGCTTTTTTTAACCAACATCTGTCATGAGCATAACATTTCCCCATCATTTCCACCGACCAAATTGAAGGTTAGAGTCTTAATGGCTCCGTAGAAAAGTAACGAAAGCTACAAAAATTATCCTGGTGTGGTCATAAGTTCTCAAAGGATCCAGTTTTAGTTTGTGTGATAATGTGGGTAATGATAATTGACTGTATATAGAATGGACAGCGTGCTTCCGCCTGTCACAGTTCTACGATTTTGAAGCCAAAAAACCCCGTTTCTCTAGCCGCCATTGTGCAGCCAGAGTCTGCGCAGTAGAGAATTTCCGGTGGAGCCAAGTAAAAAAGAGAAATAAAAATATTTATTTCTTCTTCTTCAGAAGGTTTAGTCTCCTTTTGGCTCTTTCCTGAAGTTTCTTATATCCCCGGTAAAAACTACTCACAAACGGCAGCTGTCAACTATCGTAAAGCGAAACTTATATCGCGGTTTTTAACGTCCAATAACTAATGAGAAACTAACTTCTTAGAGAAAAAAAACACCTTAACACCATGCAGCCAGATGACATCGTCATATTACCTTAGCGTAAGGATGAGAGAAACGTTTCTACCAGGTATCGTAATTTTTTTAAGTTTTCCCTGCTCATATCTGGAATACATGGGGGGGCGGGGCTTATGACCTATACTGCAGCCAGACACCAGGGGGCGGGGCATCTGCTGGAAGCTTCAGTTTGAGCCGAACGTCATTACGTCCACTCATTATACAGTCTATGATAATGATAGTAAGGTTTGTTCTCCTCTGTTGTTTCTGCTCTCTCCAGGTGGGCGTCGCCGGTCCGAGCCTGATGAGGCGGAGCTTCTGAGGGTCAGCAGGCGACTCGTCGAGGACGCCGTCAGTCGCGCCTTACAACAATACAAACAGGAAGCTCTCCAAAATGGAGGCGGGCCCAACGCCACGGCAGTCCAGCCCGCCGCAAACACCGAGGAAACTGACACAAAGACAGACACTACCGCTAACTCCACCACAGACAACAGGAAGTGACATCATCGGACTGAGGAGCAGAGACAGAGACTGAAAAAGCAGCCGCCCTGAAAACATCCGCCAGGCTTGGCAGACCAGAAGAAGAGTCAGTAAGTCCTGAGCACGAAAGCCTGAACCAGCACAACCAGTCAGCCCAGTTCGCTGACCAGCCAACCAAGCTCGCCAACCATGCCGGCGCCCTGCCTAACTGAACTAGCCGGAGACAGCGCTAGTCAAATGTAGCTCCAGTTCAGCGCTATGTGACTGACCCAACAGGCCAGCGGTGTGTGAAGCATGCTCGCAAACCCACCGACTCCACCGTCCTACGTCTGCTGGGAGCGATTCATCCTCCATTTTCACTCAGCTGTGGATCCAAATACACGAGAAGCACTCCCACAGAAAAACACAAACACACGTACGATTCCCTTTGACGCTCACTGACCGCCCCTTTACAGTAAAACAAGTTTTTCTGTTCAACGTTTACCTGGAAAATTTATCATCATTTCAATAGCAAACATCCTGTGAAGGAAAAATGAAAATACTTGATTCAAAAAGTGAGAATTAGAACGACAGCGGGAACAACGTGAAGTTGGTTCAAATTTTTCAAAACTCAGACTTTCTGAGAACTTTCAGTTAAGTAACAAAAGCTTCAAAGTTCCTGCATTTAATTTCCCTTTTTACATGATTTACACATCCACCTGCACATCAACCTGTATTGTTTTTGTCCTCATTCCAGGTCTTTTAAGTATGGAAGCCCATTTCAAAAATAAAAAAAATAAAATAAAATAAAAATGAAAACTTGGCTTTGATGAGAATTTTCTTTCACCTTTGTTAAAACCTAAATTTGAGGAAAAAAAGGTAAAATTACGGAATGAAAAGATGAATTTACAAGATTAAGACAAATATATGAAACGAGAAGTCAAGAAAACAATGAAAAAGTCAGAATTATGGGAAAAAAGTCCTGATTCTGAGATGGAAAAATTTTAATGAGCAGATAAAAAGTCAAAATTTATAAAAAAAAAATAGATAAAATTGAGGTAAAATGATAAAAATGATGAGACAAAAAGAAAATAGTAAGATGGAAATTCTATTATGATATAAAAAGTTGAACTTATGAGACAAAAGTCACGAATAGAGGACAAAAAGTCAATTTTGGGATAAAATAGTTAAAATGATGAGAAAAATTTGCATAGTTGTGTGATAAAATGTCAATTATGATGTTGAAAATTGAAATTATGAGACAAAATGTCATGATTAAGGGATGGAAAGTCAAAATTATGAGCTCCTTAGACGTGATTATTTGACAAAAAAAAAGCCTAAATGATGAGATAATGGATTTTTTTTAGCCTTAAAATTTGGACTTTATCTCATTGTTTAGACTTTCATCTCAAATTTTCAACATTATTTGCTCATAATTTCCATGTTTTCATCCAAAAATTTCCAGTTCTTCTTTGCCTTTTTTTTCTTTTAAATTGGCAGAACTGGACTTCTTTATAAAAGTGAACGGCCGCTAAACTTGAAGTATTATGTATCTCAAAATTGTATTACCCAGGTGTGTCCAGCAGGGGCAGCACTGAGACAATCATGAATAAGTTCAACAGCTTTTATTTCACATTTCAAAGCATTAACATGATTTCAGCTTCTTTTCTAACTTCATTAAACTCTTCTGTGGCAACAATTAATTATCAATCAACACTAATGTCACCACAGAAGCCAAGTGAACAGAAGATTCGCCACAAAACAGTAACACGTTGCCAAGAATTCATTTTCACTCCATTAATGCCAAAACCTTCTTGTTGAAAAACAGACGCTTTATTACTCTCAGCTTTTACTGCCTCATTATGTATTATTAGATTTATTCTCATAATCAGTTTTAATAAAACAGCAGCATGATTTTCTCTGTTTGTCTTTGAAATCCACTCATAATTTATCAGGTCTTGACTGAAACTCTTCTGTTTATTAAAGGCTCAGTTTTATATTTGAAGCATTAGAGATAATCTGAGGGGCTTTTATTTTGTAGTACTGTCGATGTAAGAGCAGTCATGAGGTTAACTCAAACCATCCCTCCAGCTTTTTAAGTGTCTTCCATCCATTTATGTAACTTTTTTTTTCTTTTAAATGAAATTCCCTGCTTTGCATTTGACCCCACAGCTCCTGAATCCACTCCAGAAACAAACTGTAGAATTTCTATGAAACGTAGAAAAGCCTTCTTTAAAACTTCCTGGAGAAGACGTTTTCAACTACAAGCAAATATTTTCTAAAGGAGATCGGTTTAAGCCCTGACACTATGTTTTTATCCTTTTTAGTGATGGTTTATAAAAAGAAAAGAAGTTTGAGTTTTTAAAGGTAGGGAAAGCACAACATGTTGATGACTCTTTTTTTTATTTCTAACTGTCTTTGTTTTGACTTTTTTGAAGAGCAGATAGAGATGAACACATGCTGTTAAATCAAACAACCTCTCTTCAAAGTGGCCTTACGTCACTGATACAAATTGATGTTTTTGTTCTGTTTTCTGTGTTCGACTTGTGGTGACAATGCAAAGGTTTGTTCTTGACGATGGCTCGTTTTTACTGTGAGATTTACCAGAGTCTCTGAAAACGTCAACCTGTAGCTACGAAGCTGGAGTTAAATGTCTAAATCGTCCACCTTAAAACACAATGAGGTTTGCCTCTTGGAGTGTGAGCTGGGAAATGTTCACTCATCTCTGTGAAATCAGTGAAACGTCTGTAACGGAGGTGAATTCTGTCTTACAGTGGACTTTGAACGTTTTGTTTTGATCTTTTATTGTCACCGGATCCTTAATCTCCTTAAACCCCCTTTAATACACAAGTTGTCCTGTTGGCCTGCGTGATTGGTCTGTTCATTTGTCTATGTGTGTGTGTGTCTGTGTGTGTGCGTGTGTGTGTGTGTGTGTGTGTGTGTGTGTGTGTTTGATCAGTGGTTCCCCAGAGAATTTCTTGTCTCTACCAATCATGGCAACTGGGAGCTGTTTGTGTGTGTCTGTGTGCGTACGTCTGTCCAAATTTGTCTTTCCATTAGTCTGTGTGTGTGTGTGTGTGTGTGTGTGTGTGTGTGTGTGTGTGTGTGTGTGTGTTTGTACTGTGTTGTATATACTGTTCTGCCATGTTTGAACAATAAAACAGGATATGAGATTCAGAACCAATATCCTTCTCTGTGTCTTTATTTCAGTCTGATGCTCATATTTTGTCCACAGTCATCAATGATCCTGAGCTTCATCTGAACTTTTCACATCACGACAGCCGTGTGTGTTTTATTACACCTGAAGGATTTTTGGTTTTTGGGGATCTTTTCATCTGATGTCAGCCACATATAAACACTTAGCAGTTTGCAAAAATAATCTAACGAAAATAACTACTCCAAAAGCAATACAACATTTCATTTTAGCAGGTTTTTCAGAAACTTTGCAGCAACACCAAATGAGCATAATCCATTCAAGAGTGAATATTGTACGTTTTTTTTCTTTTAGAATCAAAGTTTATAAACAAAAAAAAGCTCCTCTAACATTCAGAGCACCCACACAGGTCCTCTCGTTTAATTAGCCTGATTGGATTTTCTTTCAGCACCATGTTTGAAAATACACTGTGCTGGCTTGATTGATTTGTTAGAGCCCTGCTTTAAATGGAAAAACTCCAACTTCGATCCATTTTTGCAGCATTCAGGAAATCAGTGGGTTAACATTACTTTACTTTATACTTTATTCCAGACCCATAGATCCATATAAATGCATTAAAAAGTACAAAAACAATGAATAAAACCACAACTCAGACTGAAATTTATCAAAACACAAAGAGACATTTGCACCAATGTTTCCACTTCTGTATTTAGTGATCGAAGCAATTTGACAGAATTTATACAACACAGCAACAAACAGTTTCATCCTTGTGCAACATAACGAGACATTTGACCAACAATAATGAGCTTCCTTTTTCCTGCTGCTGACATTAACAAGTCCAACACAAATGTGAAGAAGTCGGCCTCATCGTACCTGGAACTGAAACTCAAGTGTTGGATAAAAAAACTCAGCTGATACATGAAAGAGAAGGAGAAGAGTTGCCGTTTTTACAAGTTTTCCTCGTTTTTCTTTGATGACATTTATATCGTTGGTGTGAAACAGGGTTATAAAGGTGTTACTAATGTAAATTTCTGCCAGCTCTTTAATTTCACAGCTTTGCTCATTATGTGAGAATCTGTTGTTCACATTGAATAATATCAGCTAATTGTGATGAAGAGATGGAGCCTCAGCTGACCCCGTGTACATTATCACATAATAATAGGAGCACATTAAGTCATTAAACACACCATTAACTCTTGGGTTTGACTGCAAAAGGCTTTGAGGTTTAACAGCCAAGAATGAGCTCAGGGCTCATGAAACCATCAAACCATCCACNCAAGTGGAAAAGTTTGTAGATTTCTCTGAAATACTGATAAAAAAGGTTTTTTCACTTCATTGGTGACTGGAACAATTTCCATGTCAGGTGGTACAACCAATGTAATAATGTGAAATGTTATTTTAACATCAAATTATTCATCTTATTCACAAATAAAAGAAATGAAACACACAAAATGAAAATGTATAAGACACTATAGACACTTGAGAGATACTTGCCAATAATTTCACACAGAAAAAATAACAGGAACATATAAATATATTTTCATATATTTGGTTGCACCACCTGACATTTTTGGGTGCTCAAATTAAAAATACTAAAAAATAATGAACCTAAAAACTTTGAAATGTTGGTCAACTACTGAAATCTGTTAGAAAACATAATTCTTCACTCAGAAATATGTTTTTATCCATTTTCAAAGAACTTTTTAATAATACGTTTTTAGACCCTCTATTTGTCATTGACCCAAATACATGTGAATTTCTTCTGTGAAACTGTGCTCAATTACTCTTCCTGAAAGACTTAGATGATTTAACACTGAACTGAAATTGAATTGTAAAACTGAATCTAAAGTTCAGTTTTCTGTTTTTGTTTTCAGGGAGTTTAGAAAGTTGAATTTTCAAGCAGGCTAATCATAATACCGAAGCGAAAAAATGCAGTTTCAAGATATTGAACTTCAGATCATGCTTCTCTACATGATTTTCTTTCTTTATTTTTTTTTCTTTTATTACAATTTTTCTTAAATAAATTTGCTCAGTTTTCTCAAGATAATGACTAATTTTCTCGTCATCTTGAGAAAACAAAGCAGTCATCTGTTATTTCAATGATCGTCTTCAAAAGCCTACAGTAAAATTGTCTAAAATTCAATAGCTCATTAACTTTCTGCTGCTTTTTGATGCACTTCAAAAATCAACAGGGACAGAAAGACAGAAAAGATTTGATTTCTATTCATGGATCAGACATTTGCCAGGAGAACCCGAATTTCCTCATTGCCACTGAACGCATCGCATAGGCGCCTCATTACATTTGCTCTACGTGTGCAACAGAATTAAATCCTGAATGATGTGACTACATTTATCAAACGCAAGCTCTGTTTTCTACAGATAACCGAGCAAATTTACCGTAGAAAATCATGGCCTTTAAGGGCTTCCGTACTCCTCAATTCTTCTCATACTTCAAATATTTCTACTTCTGTTTCTGGATTTGAAACCTTTTTAACCTAAACTTAAATTTTCTGAAAACAAAGAAAATCTGATCTGGTATAGTTGCCCTGAGTCTGGAAGGTAAAAGTTAAAGTTTTAGAGTCTCTACATGTCTGTTATTTTAGCATCTTTTTTTTTCTCCTCTCTGTTATTTAACTACTGTCTCTGAGTGATGTTTCATTTTGTCCTCAATTATTATAATTATTACTGAACTTTTGGAGACAATTATGTTCAACATTTTCAAAAATAAATCTGGTTTGGTCTTGGTAAGGTTACAAATTCATCAGTTTTTTTTGTTTACCTGAACAAAGACATTGTTTCTTTCACAATGCAGCACAAATTCACAAGTTTAACAAACTACTGTATGACCTTGACTGAAAAATTAAACCACACTACACGTCATGTGCAGGTGTACAACCCACCTGTTACATTTTTTAAAATTATTTTTTTGAGGAAATACGAAATATCCTCCCTGCTTTTAGTCCTGTTTTACCCCTTTTCCCTATTTTAGTCACAGCTCACACCATCTGTGTTTCTCAACACATTCATTTTGTGAGTGTGTGTGTGTGTGTGTGTGCCTGCGTGTGTGTGCGTGTGTGTGTGTGTGTGTGTGACCATTTTTTCCCTCTCTCTCTCTTTTCTCCAGTAAGTGCACAAATCTGCACGAGAAACACACACAGTAATTACAACAGACAGCAAAAATAGAAACTGTCCAACTGAGGCTGGGGGCTGAAATCAAGCAATTATAGGAACAATAATTTAAAGTAACAGAAGGGCGAGCAGAGGTGAGGAGAGAGAGATCAAGAGAGAGGAAAGAGGGAGGAAAAAGGGAGAGAGGGAGGGAGGGGGAGAGAAGTTGAGTGCTGTGGAGATAGTCTGCTGCAGGATGACACTAACATGACTGGAATATGAACGAGCTGAACACCCCCCATCCCCACTGCTGCTCACCCACATACTGATACACAGACTATTAAGAAGAGTGATGCTCTCTCTCTCTCTCTCTCTCTCTCTCTCTCTCTCTCTCTCTCTCTCTCTCCCTCTCTCCTTCTGAATGAGGATCTCTCTTTTAGCACCTGCAGCCGCCCACAATGTTCCTGACTCCAACTGAACAAACATGTGTTTACTTGGCTCAGTCCAATAACAAAGATCTAAGAGGTGACATCGTTTTTTATGTAGTTTTTTAATTTTTTTGGACATGGACCAATCTTAAAGTTCTCTGTCAAAGCAAAAATATCAGACTGGTAACATAGAAAACTCAACTTTATATAAGAATCAGAATCAGTTTTATTTCCAAGTATCTTCAAGAAGCACACAAGGAATTTGACTTGGTTTCAACTGTGCTCTCTGTACAAAAAACAAGTATGAATAAACATTGAATATCAGGTATTTAAAAGCAGATATTCAGCAACTACTAGAAACTACAAACTTTGTGCAAAAGGAATAAAAAATATAAACACATTTCAATTAAACACTGCAATGAAAAATGTGCAGCAGAGAGAATGTGCAGGAGCCCTGTCAGCGGCTGTAGTTGCCTTTGAGCATGAATAGCTGGCAACTGTTGTTATTATTATTATTATTATAAGTGGTAGTAGTAGTAATGATGATAATAATAATGATAATAATAATAGAAGATGAAAATGCTCAATGAACATCTATGAGGGGACTCAGTGTGATAAAAAGGCTAAAGGGTAAACAATATAAAAAAGGTTGGGAACCACTGGGCTTGAGAATAGAATTGAATTGAATTGAATAGATCTTTATTGTTTATTTATTGATCTGCCAAAGCTTAAAGTCATCCTCAAATCTGAACTTCTCTTTAATCACTGAGTTCACCGACATAAACAGAAACACGTCATCCCTCCGCTCCACATCTCCTCTGATAAATGAAGCTTAAAAGGCCACATGTGAAAAAACAAAGTGCATGTGCTGAAGTATCAACAAGCCACTTTGGTTTTAATAAATTAAATTTCCGTCCAGCAGTGAGAAAGGGTTGTTTTAAAAGCAGGTTGTTTGATTAAATCAGTGAACATGTCGACTGTTTTCACTTTTTGCTGATGCTCCAGATGGATGTTTCACTCTGAAGGTTCAGGGATTGTTTTCCATCTGATCAGTCTTTGCCAGGCTTTTCTTTTCTTTTTTTTTGTCAGGATGCAGGAAGTATAATCCATTTGAGTGACTTGTTTTTGTGTTCGCCTGGCAGTGTGTGATGTTTATTTGTTTGGAGTGAATAAAAAGACGTAGAGCTGTGTGCTTTGATTCTGGAGTTACAACAGATTTTTATTCTGTCTTTTCATTGTTTACTCAGCAGGATATGAAACTGAAGGACCCCGCCTGTTCGAATTAAAACTTCTGAAGCATTTTGTCAGATTGATATTCTTTTAGAAAACTCTTATTCAAGCTTCTGACTGTTGTTTTAGCTGCTGTCTCTTTGTCTCTATCCACTTCTCTCTGATTGGCCCTCAACTTAGTTATGTTTAAAAAGATATTAAGGCGCAGATGGCCTAGTGGATATGGCCGCGCACCATGACGTTCGCCCTCGAGCGGGTGGCCCGGGTTCGATTCCCACCTGTGGCCTGTTTCCCGCATGTCATTCCCCACTCTCTACCCCCTTTCATACTCTATCCACTGTCCTCCACTATCCAATTAAAGGCAGAAAAGCCCAAAAAATATCTTAAAAAAAAAAGATATTGGAAATGTTCGAATATTCTTTTCCTTATATTGTTTTGTTCAAGGGCTGCACGGTGGCGCAGCGGGAAGCGCTCCAGCCTCACAGCAAGAGGGTCGCCGGTTCCAATCCCCGTTTGTGCATGGTTGGCCTTTTCTGTGCGGAGTTTGCATGTTCTCCCCGTGCATGCGTGGGTTCTCTCCGGGTACTCCGGCTTCCTCCCACAGATCAAAAACATGCCCACGTTAGGTTAATTGATCACTCTAAATTTCCCGTAGGTGTGAGTGTGTGCGTGAATGTTTGTTTGTTTCTATGTCAGCCCTGCGATTGACTGGCGACCAATCCAGGGTGTACCCCGCCTCTCGCCCAATGACAGCTGGGATAGGCTCCAGCCACCTGCGACCCTGATTAGCAGGATAGATGGTTAAGAAAATGGATGGATATTTTGTTCAAGAGTTAGACGTGACAAGAACATGAGAGAGTGAAACTTCTGTTGCTATCAACTAGGCCACTTTGTAGTGGTACTGCAATTTTGTTGACTTGTTAACGTTTGATGCTGAAATTGGAGTATACATACGGATAGCTGGCTAGCAACAAGGAGATGTAAAAGAAAAATAGACAAGAGACACAAAAAAGAAGAGGTTGGAGAAAGTGCAGCGCTGGATGGTTAGCACTGGGATTTGTATAGCATGTATAAAGTGTGCTCTGTGTCAAATGAAGTCTTGAAACCATGTAAACTGCACCTTTACCTTGAGACAAAACATGAACAGTAAAGGACCAAGCCACTGGGCTTTTTTTGAGACCAAACTCAGGGAATATAAAAATAAAAACAATGTTTCTGCTGTATTCAGTCCAGTCCTTTACGCCCACTATAGCCTCCGTATTTATGGGGTTGGAGGTGGGCAGAATACAGCAGACTGCACCCAACACATCCTAGATCAGATAAAAGGGCAGAGTCAAATCAAGTGACAATCACACCACCTGTCAACCAATCACAGGCCCCCTCATGTGCGTCAGTATTTGGCGCAAATGCACAAAGTCCTGCAAAAAAATAAAGGGTAAAGGAAAGTTTAGGTTATGTGTTGTATGGTCGGTTAGCAAACATGGATAAAACAAACAAGTAGAAAAGAACAATGGGCAGCAAAAAAGACGTGGGTTTAACCTTTTTGTGGTGATCGACAAAAGCCTTTTTCACTTTATGCCGTCGGATATTGTCAATTGGACAATGGTCAGCTGGTCAGTCACGAGCAGTAAAAAGTAAATTTGGGGAGTCATTCTCTCTTTTGCCTCTCCTTTTTTTGATATAGGTTTAATCGTGTGAAAATAATCTTAAGTATTTAGTGCGTTATACATAATTGACAAAAATGTTTAACTAGAAGAGATTTCCTGATTTTGGTTTTGTGTATTCTGCTGAATTCTTGGAACAACAGCAGAATTTACACACTGGAAGTGGAAAGTGATTTAATTCTGAAATTATTCAGCTTATTTCAGGCCTGACAGTGTAGGTTTAGGTCTGCAGCCAGACTGTCTTGGGAAAAATTAGGAAATATAGAAGAAGAGAAACCTGAAGAGTCATTTCTGTGTCAGAAAATGTCTCCTGGTCTGTAAATGGAATTGATTTTGTCTTTCTGATAAAGGTTGGAGCAATTTACACTGTAGGGAGGCAAATTCAGGAGATTGTTTTGAGAAAATCATGTGTATGTGTGTGAGAGAGAGAGATCAGTTATGTTTGTGGATTACTGAGTGAAATACGTGGAAACAAGAAGCAGAAACACATCAGTTTCAAACACATTCTCATTTCAAGAAAGAGTAAAGAAAGTAAGGAAAAAAGAGCCATAAATCACAAACTCATCAAAGCAGCTTCAAGATTTTGTCCCCATTAGTGAGAAACACACTCGTGAATGTACCCAAACATTTCCTCCCACTCACAGAAAGCCTCAGCGTCAGAAGCTTCTGTCTAACTGTTGATGCTGTGAAAGAAAAATCACCACAGACACAAACAGGCCGAGTGAATCCGTGAAGTCAGGATTTTTATTCCATATATAGTTAAACTGCCACTGAGGCTCCTCTGAACTGACAAACACTTGTCGCTCAGGCTGAAAATGTTCTCACTTTGTTTTGGTCAAAGAGTCATGTCACTTTAGACCTCATCAATCAATCAGCGACATTTCATTCACCTGCAGCCAAATCCCCACATTATAATCACCCTGTAACCAAATATTATCCTGTGAGTCACTTCCTGGAGGTAAAGCACTGAAGATTTTCTAAATGTGAGTTCACTCAAACCAACACCAGAGTCACAGTCAGAGTGAAGTTAAATCACTCGGCACAAACAGCCTCAAACTCAGCGTTAAGCTTTCCTCATTTGTTAATTCAAGGCACATTTCCTCAACAAAGAAGTCCAGCTGACCGTTCTCCCCCTGCGGGTAAAACACTCAACGACCTCACAGGAGAATTAAAGAAAACAGATCCCAGTGACACAGGAGAAAGAGAAACATCTTGCGTTTTAAATTGCAGCAAACATGTATCATATCAGCAGTATAGTTGAAATATATGTGTAACAGTTGTGTGACTTTTTGGGGGGCAGGGGCAAAAGAAAAAAGGCACAACAGCGCACATTTTAGCCACCATGAAAACAGTTAAAGGTGTTTTTTTCAAAAAGGGGGCAGTTTAGTGTGTTTTGCTGACCAGGAGGAAACTTCAGCGCTGGTTCTGACTCTTTAGAGCAGTGGTTCCCAACCTTTTCCAACTTAGGGCCCACTTTTAAATCTCAAAAATGTTTGAGGCCCATCTCCGACCCAATAAGTACGGCAGCTATATAATGCCTTTTTCGAACCTCATTTTTTACAATGAACCAAAATGTAACAACAGCCCAAAATGTGATAACTGGTCAATAATATAACAGATGTTAACCCAAAAACGGAATAATTTTTTGCCCAAAATACATCAACTTATTCCATTTTGGATCGGTTATTACATCTTTGGTTTTACTGCATTCGTACTGCATGCTTTTGTTACATTTGGGGCTCAGCACTTTTGTTGCATTTTCAACAAGTTTTTCAAAATTTGGGTTTTCCAACATTTTATTTTATTACATTTCAGGACGTTGTTATGTTTAGGGTCATGTTACCTATTGGGCCATATTATGCCTTCCTCAAGGACTTTTTATCATATATGAATATTCGTACTGTTCTAATTTCTTTTAAAACTTTACAGAATTTGACATTTAAATGTTATTCTGTATATTTGTATCGACACTCCAATAAAATCATACTTTATTGGAAATGATTTGGCGGCCCACTTGCAACACCATCACGGCCCACTAGGGGGCCACGGCCCACAGGTTGGGAATGGCTGCTTTAGAGGATCCTTTCAAACCAGAATCATATTCAGAACTGGGTTTTATTGCCTAGTACATTTACACATACAAGGAACTTGAGTTGAAGTATTGGTGCTAAAATGGTGAATAACACAGCTAGCAACAGCTTTAATAACAACAGCTTTCAATAATACCAGATGAGAAGCTATACGATATAGAATAAGAATGTAAAAGGACTAAGATTTAGAATAGAAAAAACACAGAAATATTAGACAGAATAGGGATGTAGAAAGTGAAGAAGAAAACACAAAAAGCATGTATTTTGGCTCCCGAAATGTCACTTTTTTATGCAGAGCACTTGTTTTGGCTCCCAAGAGAACAGTTTTCTATGGAAAAAAAGTGAACATATTTGTATGCAGAGTGCATGTTTTGGTTTCAACAAAAAACACTTTTTTAAATGTGGAGTGCATATTTTAGACCAAAAATAACACTTCACCCTAAGTAGCGTGTGTTTTGGTTCCCACGTGAAAACTTTTTTATACAGAGCACATTCTGGCTCATAGTAGACACTTTTTTTTAGTTCAGAGCATATGTTTTGGTTCCCAAGAGAGCACTTCAGCCCACTTAACATGTATTTTGGCTCCAAAGTGAACACATTTTTACTCAGAGCGCATGTTTTGGTTTTGAAGAAAACACTTTTTTATGTGGAATGCATATTTAAGCCCCAAGAGAGCACTTCAGGGGCTGCACAGTGGCGCAGCGGGTAGCGCTCCAGCCTCACAGCAAGAGGGTTGCCGGTACAATTCCCTGTTCGGGCATGGTAGGCCTTTCTGTGTGGAGTTTGCATGTTCTCCCCGTGCATGCGTGGGTTCTCTCCGGGTACTCCGGCTTCCTCCCACAGACCAAAAACATGCCCTCGTTAGGTTAACTGATTATTCTAAATTGCCTGTAGATGTGAGTGTGTGTGTGAATGGTTGTTTGTCTCTATGTCAGCCCTGAGATTGACTGGCGACCAATCCAGGGTGTACCTCGCCTCTTGCCCAATGACAACTGGGATAGGCTCCAGCCACCCGCGACCCTGAATAGCAGGATAGATGGTTAAGAAAATGGATGGATGGATGGAGAACACTTCACCCCAAGTAGCGCGTGTTTTGGTTCCCAAATGAAATTTTTTAAGTATAGCGTGTGTTTTGGTTCCCAAGAGAACATTTATCTACATCTGGCAAGTGTTTTGGCTCCTTGAATCAACACTTTTTTATGTGGAGCATGAATTAGCTCCTAAGAAAACCCTTCAGCCCATAGAGGATGAGTTTTGTCTCCCAATGAGGCGCTTAACTATATGTTTGACTCCCAAGAGTAAAAGCAGTGGAAGATGTAGAAAGAGTTTCAGTAACCAAAATTGCACAAAGTAAATGTGTAAGAAAGGTCAGAAGAGATTATTTGTTCTCTGTTGTAGATTTATGGAGGATGTGTTTCTGTTTCCAGTTTCTAACGTAACCTCATGTTACATTGGTTCATGGCAGAGAGCAGCAGGATATAACCTTCAGGTTAGAGGTGTTCTTCCTGTTTCTCCACCACATGGTGTTATTTGTCGTTTTACATTTTGTTCCGTCATCAGCAACTCTTCAGAGAAATGTTTCTCATTTCCAAAGTTCAATATGTTAATTATGTCCTTGGGCGGCTTTCATCCTGAAAAGTCACAGAGCAACAGACGATGACAGAGAAGGACAATGTTGTTACTCGCTCCTTTAATCCTCAGCTGTGAAGGTGACGACAACGACGTCCGCTCCCTTCATCGTCACATTACAGAGCACCATCTGCCACACACACACACACACACACACACACACACACACACACACACACACACACACACACACACACACACACACACACACTCACACACACACACACACACACACACATTTCCACGTGCTGATAAGCAGGTTGGATTCCTTCAAAGTGAGTTTGAAGTATTTTTCCATCAGGAAATTAAAATGAGATTTAAATTCATTCTGTTATCAGATGATTGTTGTGTACAGAGGGAAAAGTGTGATGTTGGTTCTTTGGTCAGTGAAATGTGTTTTTTTCTTTCAGTGAGGAATTTTAAATGTTTCAAACGGCTGTTGGGGATTGGACTGTATCAGGTTATTCTGCATGATGTTGATTTGACATGAAAAACAGATTTAATCAGCTGTAGATGTGCTGTGTCTGTCAATCAGCAGTTTGCAGAGAAACAAAAACAGTTTTTTACAGCAGCAGCAGGTTACAGTCTAAAGGTTGCTCTTTCATCTCCTCTAAGTCGAGTCTTGAAACCCCTGAGTCCACAACAATGACCTGCAGCAGGTGGTGAAGACGCACAGATATATCGTTGGTTATGGAGAAGAATTGACAAACAAGCCTCCAGTTAAAGAGCTGTTCACACCTGCTCACATCTTCACAGCAAGGGGGTCTCCAGACTAGAGCAAAAATAATATAATTATAATTATATATAATATAATTATATTTTTTCCCCAGATTGCAATTACCATTATTTTGTGCAGTTATTTCTAGGTCCCCCATCCCGTGTTTTTTTTTATTAATTAACAGATTGTTGGAAATGAACATTGACATTAACTATGGCAAGACCAGAACCAATCACATTTCCTTTTTTCCCCACCACTTTTGGACCAATTTTTGATACCTTCTGACTATTCTTTTAGTTTTATCCCAACTGTCTTGCCATTTTTTGTTGCCTTTGGCTAATTTTTCTTCTCATTTTCACTGTTTTTTGCCAGTTTTCCCCACATTTTTTTTCAGCCTTTAAACTATTCCCCAGGTTTTCTCGCAATGTTCTCGTCCATTTTTGTTGGTTTTTGGCCATTTTCGTCTTTTTTTAACCACCTTTTGACCATTTTTGCAACTTTCTGAGTATTTCTCAAGTGTTCTCTAAATTTTATGCCAATTTTGCTGCTTCTTGACCATTTTAGCCATGTTGCACCTCTTAGATTATATGTCTTGCAAGACTAAGTTTGAACAATTTGGCCCTTTGGTTGAGTTGAGCAACACTGCATAAAACACCTACTGGTAAGTTTATCTGGTATTCTGACACAGGTTAGAGAAATATTGCATATTATGTAAAATGCCTTATTGGAATCCCATTTGTAACAACGAACCAAAAAGTAATAAACCCAAAATGTGATAACTGGTCGATCACGTAACAGATTCTGAGAACAAAATAACTTTTTGCTCAAAATGTAACAATTTGTTACGGTTTAAGCCATTTATTACATTTTGGCTTTTAATACAGTCTTCTTTTTGTTGTGTTTCAGCACTTTTGTTACATTTTTGACAAGTTATTACATTTCTGGTTTTATAACGTTTTTTTTTGTTGGGTTTTTGCTAAGTTTAAGTTGGGTCATGTTACCTAATGGCCACTAACATGCCTTCTTTGAGCAGGGGTTCCCAAACTTTTCCGACTGTGACCCCCAAAATGGCAGGGTTAGAGACTGGCGACCCCCCTGCTGTGGTACGACACTCATGGACCAATCCAAAAACAAACAAAAACTAACAAATAACCCCCCGAGGATACTTCATTTAACTAGTCAGTAGAAAAATTTACCGACTAATGTGCACTTTGCTGTGTTCACTGCATCAAACTTCAACAAAGAAATGTGAAAAATAGATAAACCGTTTTCTGTTTGCATGATTTTACATTATCTTTCACCCCTATTTTTGCTTTGATTCTTAAAATAATTGATAAAATATGGAATTGTTTATAGTTTTCGATTTTGGGACACATTCCGCGACCCCCCAAAGGGTCCAGACCCCCACTTTGGGAACCACTGTCTTAGAGGACATATTTTATATATGAATATCTTAACAGAGTTTTAACATTTGACACATTATTCTGTATATTTGTATCTTTATTTGTTTTTTAATTTGTATCTTTGTAAAACTACACTCCACTAAAATCACACTATTTTGGAAATAATTTGACGGCCCACTTGCAATACCTCCACTGCCCACCAGGGGCCTGCGACCCACAGGTTTGGAAACACTGCACTAGATGATTTAAATCAATAGTTTGTTTCCTTTAAGGTAATTAGATGCACTCACTATTTCCACACACTTCTTAAATAAGCGTGGTGTGTGTGTGAAATCAAATAAGCTGAACAACCTTGTTTCTTTCTTCTTGTCCTCGTCCATCTGTCCTCCACTTTGACGCTGATTACAGCGCAGTTAGCAATAATTATCTCCAGAATTGCTTCCTCTCTGGCATAATTACACTCAATGCTCCAAACACACACACACACACACACACACACCTGCGTGGCAAGGTCTCCATAGACTGTGATGTGAGAAATGTCAGACAAAGAGTGCTTCAAAAGTCAAAAGAAGGACAGATATTATAATGATGAAGAACCTTTCTGCTGTCACTTTATCCTCCGTCACTTTTCCTCCTCTCACCTGTTTTTCCTTCACCCTCTTTCCTCCTCACTGAAACTGTCAGATGAAATCCAAGAATGATAGGGTTAGGAGATCTCACACACACTCACACACACACGTATCAGCTTAAAGTCAGCGAGGCAGACAAACGCTGAGGACAAACTCATTGCCCCCGCCCCAAGATGCACCTGGTTGCCATGGTGATGCCAGTCGAGGAAACAGAGAGTGTGTTTGTGCGTTTGGCTCAGAGCTTCTCATTTAGCAATAATTGAATGTGACGGAAGGATGGAGGAAATATTTGAGTGTGTATACTGTTTATGACTGCAGAATTGATTTCACAAGGGTGTGTGTGTGTGTGAGTGTGTGTGTGTGTGTGTGAGTGTGTGAGTGTGTGTGTGTGTGTGTGTGTGTTTGTGTGTGTGTGTGTGTGTTTGTGTGTGAGTGTGAGTGTGTAAAGAACTCAACATAAAGACCTCAGATGTTGTCTCTTTATTCAGAGTGAATTACAGACTGATGATAACATCTGCATAACCAACCGTCTGAAGCTCGACCCATCAAAAAATAGTCAGAAATTCCAATTTTTTGGAACTGAGATGTTTATTAACACTTTTAACAAAATCCACAAAAAAAAATACTTTTATCATTTCATTCATGATATATTTCATGTATCATGAATGACACTCTGGGCAATTTTGCAAACTATTTTATAAAAGTTTTGTAGTAAATATGCGTCTATTTCATGCAGAAAACACTTTTTTTAAAAAGTAACTATTTTGACATTATTCTTGCTGCAATTGGGTCAATGACGTGACGTCCCTTTTTTTGTGTCCGAGTGCAATATTTCCTTCCATCATGAATTGAGTATTTCATCACATGTATTTCTTTATTCTATGAAACCTGTGTTATTTGAACACATCTTTAAACTATTAAAATATAACATGTTTTTTTGTGTTTTGGTTCCTCAAACCCCCAAAATGTCAGGTGGTGCAACCGTCCTGACAAGTATCCACAGTAATTAAACTCTAAAAATTGAATGTCAGTTATTGTAAATGGAAATTAAAAACACAGTGGCTTTATTTTATGCTTGAACCTTTTTAAATAAAACGTTCTTTGCAAATAAAAAGAATTTTAAAGCTGTTGAGAAATTTAAAAAACTTTTGTCCCGTAATTTTCACCTTGTCAAATGTCAGGGTGGTGCAACCGTAACATTAGACTTTTATTTTAAAGTGAAGAGAATAAAACAGGAAACAGGAAACTGCATCAGCCAGAGGAGCCCAAATGACATTTGGGACCAAGTGGAAAAGTTTGTAGATTTCTCTGAAATACTGATAAAAAAGGTTTTTTCACTTCATTGGTGACTGGAACAATTTCCATGTCAGGTGGAACAACCAATGTAATAATGTGAAATGTTATTTTAACATCAAATTATTTATCTTATTCACAAATAAAACAAATGAAACACACAAAATGAAAATGTATGAGTCACTACAGAAACATGAGAGATACTTGCCAATAATTTCACACAGAAAAAATAACAGGAACATATAAATATATTTTCATATATTTGGTTGCGCCACCTGACATTTTTGGCTGCTCAAATTAAAAATACTAAAAAATTACGAACCTAAAAACTTTGAAATGTTGGTCAACTACTGAAATCTGTTAGAAAACATAATTCTTCACTCAGAAATATGTTTTTATCCATTTTCAAAGAACTTTTTAAAAATAAGTTTTTAGACCCTCTTTTTGTCATTGACCCAAATACTCAAGTAAAGTACAGATATCTGAAGTATTTGTACTTTGTAACTTTCACCTCTGGTCGTAAGTTTGTGATGAGGCTAAAAAACCTTTGGTGAGTTTTTGATGGATGAGAGTGAAAGCAAAAGTGTTTGGACTGAACAATCAGAGAAAAGAGAACAAATTATGTTCTGAGTCCTGAATCAATAACAGATGACACATTCTTTCTTCATACACTCGTCTGTGAGATTTCTCTTCTATATTTGAGCCTGAACCTCCCACGCAACGCTGGAGCTGAAACAGAAACACATATGTGACGACATCCTCACTCGAGCGTGCTGTGATATGAAACTGTGCATCCTGCAAACATCCCACAGGCCAACGAGGTGCCACATTTAATCCAGAGCTGCAGCTTAATGGAGGAGCCACGAGCCCAAAGCAAACTAAGTGACCCATATCTGACCCATGGAGCCATAATCAGACTCATAAACACAAACACACAGAGAAGAATGAGGTTACACACCCAGAGTATGTGACATTAATTATGATGTGATAAAGTCACGGTTGACCTACTCCACCAGAAAAGTTAATGAAGAAAAATTCATGATAACAACCTTCATGAAACTAAATCAATATTTCTCATCGTGGATCAGCTTCTCTGTAAAAGGACGGATGAGTGAAAGTGGAGACGCAGAGTCATCATGATGTAAATCAGCTCAGTCAGCTCGCTCATGCACTTAAGAAGCAGCTGAATGTAACATAATTCAGTTACAGCTGACCCACTGAAGACTTAATGTGATTAAGACAAGTTCAGCTGGAAAGATTGATTCTCACTGCAGCTCCACGTTTATTCTCTTTGACCCATCAGTTTGATCAGGATTAGAGCTGAGGGGAATAAAAACTGTATCATTTATGACTTAATTCATCCAGGAAAACTCTTCATAGATTTAAACCTTTTATTGCAAGAAAGAAATTAGGGCTGGGCAATTAATTACAAATTAGATCAAGTCGTAAAATGGCCCGCTGCAATATTTTAACCATGTAAAGAAAAAATCTGATTTTCTGGAACTGAGATGTTTATTAACCCTTTAAACTAAATCCACAAACAAAACTACTTTATCATTTTCATTCATGATATGATTCTTGTATCACATTTAACACACTGGGCAATTTTGCAACAATTTTATTAAAGTTTTTTCATATATATGCATAAATTTCATGCAGAAAACACTGTGGGTGATTTCTTTCACTTTTTTCACTCCGTTCTGATTAATTTCCAAGTTTTTTCCCCCAAATTTTGTTGCTTTGTGTTAATTCTAATCACGTTTCATTCCTTTTTGCCATGTTCTGACCAGTATTTGCTTTTTTTTTTTTTCAAATTAATTTTGTCAATTCCAATTTTCTTGCCTTTTGTGGGTGATTTTTTTTATTATTTTCCCTCCCTTCTGACTAATTTCCAAGTTTTTTTTCCCTCAAGTTTCTTGCCAATTTTTGTTGCTTTGTGTTCATTCAAATCACTTTCTGACCAGGTTTTGCTTTTTTTAAATTTGTCAATCCAAAGTTTTATGCTATTTTATTCGCCATTTTAACAACTTTTGGCTGGGGTTTTTTTGTAGGTGATTGGTCCAATCCCAACTTTCCTGCCATTTTTGACCAGTTTTTTGTGGGTGATTTTTACTCCATTCTGCGTAATTTCCAAGTTTTTTTAACCTCTGTTTTCTTGTCAATTTTTGTTGATTTGTGTTCATTTTTAACCACTTTTCACTCCTCTTTGCCACTAAAGGCATTTTTCCCTCCTCCTGACTATTTTATGAGCTTAATCCCAATTTTTTTGCAGTATATATTTTACCTTTGGCCAAATTTACTACTTTCGGCTGTTTTTTTGTTCGTGCTTTTTACATCATTTTCACTCCTTTCTGATTCATTTCCAAGTTTTTTCCCAAAATTTTGTTGCTTTGTGTTAATTCTAATCACGTTTCATTCCTTTTTGCCATGTTCTGACCAGTATTCGCTTTTATTTTTTCAAATTAATTTTGTCAATTCCAATTTTCTTGCCTTTTGTGGGTGATATGTTTTTATCATTTTCCCTCCCTTCTGACTAATTTCCACGTTTTTTTCCCTCAAGTTTCTTGCAAATTTTTGTTGCTTTGTGTTTATTCTAATCACTTTTTACTCATCTTTGACACTTTCTGACCAGTTTTTGCATTTTCTTTTCTTTTTCCTTTGGCCAATTCAACCGCTTTTAGTAGTTGTTGTTTTTTTTTGTGGGTGATTTTTTTTTCATAATTTTCACTCCCTTCTTATCAATTTCCAAGTTTTCCCCCCCAAATTTTTGTTACTTTGTGTTGATTCTAATAACTTTTCACTTCTCTTTGCCTCTTTAGACCATTTTTTCCCCCTCTTCCTGACTTTTATTGAATTTCATCCCAACTTTCTTGCTAAATTATTTGCTTTTTGCCATTTTTATTGCCACTGATTTTGTCACTTTTTTCACCTTTTTTTTTTGCTCCCTTTTGACTTTTTTCCCCCCAAGTCTTCCCTTATTTTCTTGCTAATTTTTGCCACCTTACACTAAATTATTTTAATTTTTATTGCCACTCTTTGATGTTTTTCCCTATATTTAACATTTAGATTGACACTTTATCAAGGTAGTTTTTAACAGTTTGTAACTTTGGGTGAGCAGGGTTGAATTACACTGAACCTAAAACATCTACTGCAAAAAAAGTGAACCAGTATTCTGGCACATTTAAGGCTAAACAAATGTTGCACCATCCACGATCATGAAGTTGCTGCAGGTCATATTGTGATTTAATCTAATTTGCGATTAATTACCCAGCCCTAGAACAAACCCTGAGACTTGCTGCTAAAGTGAAGTTTCTTTAGTTTTACTCTCTGCAGAACGAGGCTGAAAAACCATCTCACTCCTCCTGCGTTCAGAAACACCCAGAGGCTCCACTTTAATTAGGATTCAGCTCCTGCCCCCAACAAACGCACCTCCAGGGTTTCACTCCAAGTCTCTCTCTTCCTTTTTTGTTTTTTTACAATAACCTTCTTTGCCAATTGTACCAAGGAAAAGAAAACAGATATAACTCACCACCTAATTAAAGTGTAGTTTTCTCAAAGGCTTTAAAGAGAAGTGTTGCATATTTTACAGAAATGTCTCTGGATCCAGTTTCTCTTCCTCTGTCTGTGCTTTAAGAACAAAAGGTTGACCAACTGGAGCAACAGTACATGTTGAACTCCCCCTGCTGGTGTCTGTATTCTGTGTTATTCACTTATTTTATCCAATAGCAGGCGAGCAGGAGTCTGAGAAACATGAGCATCTGAGTTATGACATGCTTGAGGAACAAAAACAAAAAGAAAAGATCAAATATCCACTGAAAAAAAGTTTATTACTCCACGTCTTACTACAAAAGATTCAGGAAAAAATCGTAACAATCATAATAAAATCCTCTTTTAATAAGGTCATAATGATGTACAATATAAAAAGTGAGTACAAACAAAAACATTAAAAAACAGATAAAACTAGATGGGTGTGTGTGAGTGCTGCGTGGAGGAAGGCGAGGCGGCGGCGG
>RPOG01005243.1:0-34539 GCA_008086565.1 Thalassoma bifasciatum | reverse complement strand
AAGTTGAGTCCGTGTTTCTGCTTCCTCTGAGAGTCTTAATCACGCAGAGGTAAATACATCCATCAATGACATACTGAGCCACATCAACCCCACACCAAGGAAACATCAGTCATTGGAGTTATTTTGAGGAGATAATGACTTCATAGCTTTGATCTGCACAGCGATATCAGACCCTGACTGTGTGTGTGTGTGTGTGTGTTTGTTGTGCACCAGCTGCAGTGTGCCCGTTTGAATTGCTGGAGCAGATTTCAAGAAACTAATTGAAGAATTTCTTGCTCTGTCTCTCCTGTGCAGACATCTAATGTGCTGTACCAGCCGCTGCCCATTAACCCTTTACATCCCACTTAACTCTTACTTAAAAACCACACTATGTTTCAAAGCTGCTAACTGACCCTAACCCTCATTTGAAAGATTAAAACCTCTAGTTTGAAGAAATGTCTTGTTTTAATATGAAGCCAAAGTCCACATCAGGATAAATGCAGCTGAGACACCTTTTCCCCTCTTTATGAAAACCACACTGCAAAAACGGAAATCTATACAAGTCATTATGTCTTATTTGTAGTAAAAAATTGTCTTATTGTTCTTAATTTGAGCCACATTCACCAGACTAGGTCATAAAAGTGTCTTATTTCAAGTTTTTTAAGACAAAAATGAGGTGTAAATTGCTTGTAACAAGTCAAAAAATCTGCCAATGGGATAAGATGATTTCTCCTGGGAAGTTTCTTGAAATTAGAAACAAGAATCTATTATCTTATCCCATTGGCAGATTTTCTTTTACTTGTTACAAGCAATTGATGCCTCATTTTTGTCTTTAAAAAACTTGAAATGAGACATTTTTATGACCTTGTTTAGTAAAAGTGGCTCAAATCAAGAATAGTAAGACAAATTGTACTAAAAATAAGACATAATGACTTGCTTAGATTTCAGTTTTTGCAGTGCATTAACTTCAAGATGCTTCATGTCAGACACAAAACATCCTACACATCACTTCTACACTTCGTCGTCTAAACCTGGGTGAAATTTGAGCTTTCTAGGTAAAACTTTGAAGGAGTTACAGAGTTTTTAGTCTCAGGTGACCAAACGCCACACTCTCATCTGAAGACTCTGTGCAAACAAAACCAGCTTCATCAGTGCTTAGTGTCCTCTTTTTAGTTAACTTTCACTAAAAATCACGAATTTGTAGTTCCCAGTCACAGATTGTACCTCTTCTGTTGCGCACATGAACGTGAATGGAGATGCATGACAATGAATAGGTGTCGCCAATGACCTAAATGGCTACAGCTGGCTTCGTGTGAAGGGTGAGGCAATCGGTTAAGTGTAATAGTGAGCGACAGGCCTGTTAGCCAATAAGCAAGCCTCAAAAAGAGCTATTACAAAAGACCACCATATGTTATTGGTCAGTCAGGCAGGGAGCACTTGTTGTCTATCACAAGCTGTCCTGGGATGAAAACTCAACAGAAAACAATGGAGTCACTCTTTTCTTGCAGTTAGAGCCCGGTTTAGTCAGATTGACATTGAGGAGGAAATGCAGATTCTGACACTTCGACGACAATAACTACTCTTGCCTGTGCTGTCTGTCTGTTTGTTGCCTGAAATGTCCTCTTTAAAGTGGTGAACCTTATTAAACTACTTTGTTGTGAAAACTATACAAACTTGAGACCTAAGGAGACCACCTTTCCTCTCACTTATAAGTCCCATGCCGCGTCAGGATGTGTCTTAACGGGTCACAGATGAACTCGTGGAACATGAGAGGTTAACCTCATTTCCATTTAGATACATCTGCACGTCTCAATAACAGCTGGCTTCAGTCTTTTCACTCTTTGTTTCACACACTCTTCTTTCTTCGATCCTCTTGTAAGAGAAGAAGTGACATTCCTGAAAAACAAAAACAAGAATCTGTTTCCACTCATTTGTCCTCACATGTCCATTTTATCTATGTTTACTTTGTCTGCTTATAAGCTGTCGTCCCCTGAGATAGAAATGTGAGCTGCAGATCCGGAGGGACTAGAAGAGGAGGAGGAAAAGCATCACAATAAAAACACAGTTTCATCAGACGGCTACTTGACAAAAACACACCTGACCCTCCTGAACGTTGGCAGTAAACCATGTGTGTAACCATTGAGACAAAAACAGACCTATAGCCGAGGTACACGTCGCAAAACCTGAGTCGCTCTTCGAATTTCCCGAGGTCTAGCTCGGCTTTGTGTCCAGTCCTGGGGGGGTGGGAGGGGGGAGGAGGAGGGAGGGACAAGTCAGAATTAACCGACGGTAGACTGGACGAGAGACCGTAAAATAAGTCCTGTTGACCGCGAGACGACTTCCCCAAATACCATTCATCCGTGGGGGCTTCGGCGCCGATAGATCCGAATCAGTCGATACTGAAAAGGGCTTTAATTGCCGGCGGTGTTTTACCTGCATCATCATCATCATCCGCCCACGCTGCGACTTTAATGCCAGCAGGACAGTTGACTGTTATAGCTTTTCTACTTTTTCTACTGTCATTTCTTCCAGAGGCATTTCTCGGACACGGGTGGCAGTAACTTAGCAACCAGACGGAGAAAAAGAGCAGGGCACGGGGATAAAGATTCAATAAATGGACAAATGCAGAGATAAGGAGCATTGNCCCCCCTCCTCCTCCCTCCCTGTTCAGTCTTAATTGGCTGCCATCTGACCTGCTCTCTGGCATTTTATTCAGGACAACTGGCGCTCTGCTCTTCCCCAAATACCATTCATCCGTGGGGGCTTCGGCGCCGATAGATCCGAATCAGTCGATACTGAAAAGGGCTTTAATTGCCGGCGGTGTTTTACCTGCATCATCATCATCATCCGCCCACGCTGCGACTTTAATGCCAGCAGGACAGTTGACTGTTATAGCTTTTCTACTTTTTCTACTGTCATTTCTTCCAGAGGCATTTCTCGGACACGGGTGGCAGTAACTTAGCAACCAGACGGAGAAAAAGAGCAGGGCACGGGGATAAAGATTCAATAAATGGACAAATGCAGAGATAAGGAGCATTGTCTGCCTCTACAAGCCCCAAAACACACACACACACACACACACACACACACCACTATCACATGACTTCCATACTTTAAATCAGAACAATAATCTTTGCTTCTTTTTTTCATCGACTTCCTCTGGTTATTTTTTCAGGAGCTGGTACATTTACACACTGATGGGAGCAGTGGATTAAAAAGCACACTGCAAAAAGCCAGCCTTTCAAAATAAAACTTAGCCAAATTATTTTCCAACAAAACAAGAAAATTTAGCTTGTCAAGACTTTCCATAACAAGTAAAAACATCCAACCTCAATTAACCCAGAAATATCTTAAAATTCATATATTCTCATGAACAAAAAGTGAATTTTTCTTGATACAAATGAAAAATATGAGATGTATTTTCTCACTATGTTAAAGAATATTCTTATATTAAGTAAACACGGATGCTGTTATCTTGACATAATGATACACTGGGAAGAAAAGCCTCTTTAAAAATAAGTTACAAAAAATAAATACAAGATGTTCTGGCTTGTAATAAGGATAAAATTCTGCCAACAGTGTCAGTAATTAAATGATCGATTTAAGAAGTACAGGCTTATAGATTTGCAGATAAAGTGTCTAGTAGGTTACTGTAGTTTAAAAATAGGTTTATTTGCAAACATGAGAAAGATTTCCTGAGTTCCTCAGATGTGTCTCTGTCCTTGAGGTGGTTTCAAAATAAAAGTCTAAAAATTGTGTTTTCTTGATGGTCACTCCAGATGATATTTCATGTAACCAACACATTCAGACAATTTTTTTGTATATTATGATGGAAATATAAGTGCAAATGCCTCATAATTTTATCAGTAAATGCAAACATGTTGGAAATTATGCCAAATAAGGTGATTTTAATTAGTTCAATTGGACAGAAAAAGTAGGCGTCACATCATTGAGCCTTTCAGAATAAATCTCAAGTGTCTGTGTGTGTCTGAAAAAGCCTCCAGGACGTCACTTCTGCAGCGTTTACCGTCTGACTTGAAGAACTCCAGAGTTTGTCTGTTGTCTTTTTTTTAAATGATGATTATATGTTGGACTGTTTTCAGTCCAGCAGAGGGCAGGCTAATAATTAAAACAGCTTTTATTCCTGTGCAGTCATATCAGTGCATGCTCATAATCTGATTTTAGATGATACTTATTGGGAATGTGACTCATATTTAAACATTCGAATGAAAATATGTGATTAAGCAGAGTAAAATGTTAATTATTTTACTTTATTTTTTTCTCCATAAATCCACTCAGAAGGAACAAATGGAAAAGTTGATCGATTGTGCAGAAGATGAGTAATAATAGACACTTATAAGAAACTATTATCTTGTATAATTTATTGCATCTGTGTGTTTTATGGTCTTAAAATCTTGTATGCTTCATCTTTTTTGCCTTCAGCACCAGGTGCAACATTCAGTCATGACAAAAAATTTATGAATCCGGTGTTTTCATCCTGAAATGAGCTCCACAGCATCACTTAGATGAGAAAAACACAATCCACAATTTCTTGTGCAAAACTATCATGCCAACATTAATAAAAAGGTCTCTGAGGATCATGAGTCAGGAAATTTGAGCTAAATGTCTGATTTTGATGATTTGTAGGGCCTGTATTTGAATGAACTCCTCCCACAATTTCTTTTTTTTTCTTTCTTTTTTTTTGGATTATCTTCATATTTGTATACCAGACACATTGGTGATGAAAAGCCATAAAAAAAATCTTATTATTTTTTTTCAAACATTCAAACCTGAATGGCTCTGACGTGCAATGTTGGATTAAGACCAAAATTTTCACATCCCCTAGTGGCAACAGGAAGTCACGGCTTTTTTACTGAGACAGATCTTGCTGCACATGCTGCGATTGTTGCACGCAATTGTTTTTCACTTACCTGCAACTTGTGCACATAAGATGATGTAAAAAAAGGGGGGCGTGTTCTGCTTATCACTGCTTGTGGCTTTAATTTGTTTCAAAGTTAGATGCTCAAAGTTTATCAAACATAAGAAAACAATGCAAGCTTGCAAAAGTTGATGGGACGAAACATGACTTCCTGAAAGGATTGGGAAAAAACAGACAAAAAGTATCAAAAACACACGATTCAACTTTAATTTGACTTATTTTTTAAGAGTTATCATTTTTAAGAATATAAATGCTGATATCCAGTGTGAATACATGCCAATTGAATATTTATTAGATTTTTTTTTTTTTTTGATTGATTGATTGATTTACACGCATTGTATACGGCCTTGTCACTGTTATCACTGTTAAATCAAATAGTACGCTTCTTAAATCTTGCTGATATTCTTTATTCCTCATTTGCATTTATAGTATGAATGTCTGAGTTGTGTGTGTACAGAAAAGTCTGCAGCCCCTTTGGAAAAGAGGTTTGTATAAACCAGAAAACTTTACTATGTTTAATAAAAGTTGAATAGAATGAAATATTTGTTGATTTAGGTAATTAGTTTTTTACTCTTTTACTAGATAGACCTGGCTAAGGTTGCAGCGGCACCATTAAACAGTTACAGATGCATAAATGAACAATAAAACATTCAATTAATGAAACAGAATCTTTCATGGTGTTTGGGTTTGTTAGTATTGAAAGCTTTTGGCTCATGTTTGCTGGAAAAAATTGAAGAGAAATTAATCCAATCCACATTCAGAAGAGTCTAAAGGATTTAAAAACCTGCACCTTTCCAGAGATGAGAGGTTATTTGAAGAAGTAAAGTTCCTATTTAACCATAAACTCTGTTAGATGGTCTTTAATTTGTGTTATCTCTTCCTCACTGAGCCGTGCAGAGGAGGAGTGGGCTGTTATTCAGCGCATTACGCACCGACAGGTCTGAGAGTTTGAACTGTGAGCCAGAGATGTATGACCCAACATGTGTTTAGTCAAGTCAAGAATGAGGAAAGAAGTTCAAGCAGCGGAGTGAACAAACTCAGAGGGGAAACAGACGAGGATTCATGTCAGCTCAGCTCCGTTACTCTCCAGTCATGACTCCTCTCTGCCTCCTGCTCTTCTCTCTCTTCGCGGCCACAAACGTCTTCGGTAAGACTTTTTCTCTTCCCTTTGAAAAGTTTCACCTGCTCAGGAAACTTCAGGGTGTTTCCTCCCGACTTCCCCGGTTCCTTTAGAGTCGAAATGTTCTCTGTAAATTCCTGAGACCTCACCGATGTGCCGCGCGTAATTTAGTTCACACCGTGTTCTGAAAAGTTTGTGCGTAATTCTCTGTTTGCTGTGTTTGCTCACTTGAATGGAACGATAGTTTTGGTTGTTTCAGCTCCTGCTCTGCTGGAGTTTGAGCCACCTTTCCTTATAAGGGAGTAAAACAGCCGGGATGTCTTTCCCAACGCGACAGGGTCCTCCTCAACTTTCCTGGTCTCCTCAGGAAAAACTAAACATTATTTTAAAATCATGAAATATCAAAAAACGATCAGAAGAGGGAAAAAAAATCCCGATGTTGTTTGATTCAGTCAATAAGCTCTCATCAAATTCAGCTTTATAATAAAAGTTGGGTTTGTTTAAAGGATGTCCTGATGTTTATGTTTATGTCAGAGGTCACTGAAAAGGAATTTTAACACAGGAACTGAAACTCTTCCTCTTTAAGATTTAGATTAATCTCATGTTTTAAACTTATCAGAGGTGAGTTTATTAAAGTCTTCCTGTTTTAACTCCAGGGGGCCACACCCAGAGGTCTTTTAAGGTACCGGACATAAAAAGGGGGTTGATGTAAAATTACAACCCCAATTCAATAAAGTTGAGTGATTCAGTATAAAACACTACAAAGACAAGATATTTGGTGTTCAAAGTGATAAACTGTTTTTTTTTTTTTTTGCATATATTCATTCATGTTTCCCACTGTGTTTCATCACTTTTCCTTTGAACAACACTCAATAAGTGTTCGTGAACTGAGGACATTAATTGTTGAAGCTTTGGAGCTTGAATTCTTTTACATTTCTTGTTGATAAACAACTTCAGTTGCTCAACAGTCCATGGTCACATTTTCAAGTGGAGACAGGCCTGGTAGCTGCACTCTTCTACTACAGAGCCACACTGTTGTAACAGGAGCAGAATGTGTCTTGGTTTCATTGTCTTGCTGAAATAATCAGGGACGAGGGACTTTTTCTGTTTCACAGAACCTACCGTCGTCTACAACGAGGTTTTGGACAAACATGGAAAGTCGTAATTACGACGGAAGTGTCTATGACCCTGTCAATGGGTAGATGCCATGGGCACTAACACACCCCCATACCATCACAGATGCTGCTTTTGAACTTTGCACTGAGAACAATCCTGATTGTCCTTTTCCTCTTGGGCCTGGAGGACACCACGTCCATGATTTCCAAAAAGAGTTCTGCGGCGTTTGTGTGTGTTGTTGATGTCTGACTTTGTCTTTGCATGGTAGAGTTTGAACTGTCACTTCATCTACATCACTACTTGACACAATTGACTGTTACCAAAAGACTTCACAAGGACTCGGGTGCACGATTATAGGAAATGTGTTACTACACCCTTTTTAATGCAGCGCCGCCTGAGGGGTCAAAGGTCACGGCCATTCAATGTTGGTTTTGGGCCTTGCTGCTTACGTGCAGAGATTTCTCCAGATTCTCTGAATCTTTTAATGATATTATGGACTGTAGATGATGAAATCCATCAATTCCTGCGGTTGGGTTGTGTTTCTGTGTATATGTCTGTATTATTGTGTGACAGAAATGTTCTCTGTGATGTTTCTGCTTCACAGGATCCAACATCTGCACGTCTCGAGGAGTCACCACTTGTCAGCAGTGTCTGGCTGTTGATCCCCGCTGTGCGTGGTGCTCTCAGGAGGTAAAAACATTGTAGTGGTGTAATTGCTCCTCCAATTTGTTACTCAACGCTGCAAGTCTGAAGAGAAGCCTCATTTCTCAATCTTGTTCTTCCTGTTGACATCCTCACAGGATCATGAACATAGACACAGACCAAACCTGTGAGATTAGACGGGTGTTGTCTCAGGACTTGGGAAACACCTGAACATGTTATTATGTTTTTCCTTCAGGAGTTTGGGAAAGGGGTGGCCAGCCTTTCTCGGTGTGACCTGAAGGAGAATTTACTGGATGGAGGGTGCGGTGAGGGGGCTGTGGAGTTTCCATCCAGCAAGTTGGAGATTAAAAAAGACAAACAGCTCAGCGATAAAGTTTCAGGGAGCGCCGCTGATGTTACCCAGATGAGGCCTCAGGAAGTCCACATGACTCTCAGACCAGGTACGTTATCAGAGAGACTAAAAGATGATTCTGGCGTCGCATATCACCTGACCACATCCTCTCCTCTCAAGGCGACGCCAAGCGCTTCACTGTGTCGGTGAAGCAGGTGGAGGACTACCCCGTGGACCTCTACTACCTCATGGATCTTTCGTACTCCATGAAGGACGACTTGGCCCGACTTCGCACTCTGGGGGAAGATCTCGCCAAAACCATGGGCCGCACCACGAGCAACTTACGCATGGGGTTTGGAGCGTTTGTGGACAAGACTGTGTCCCCTTACATGTACACTTACCCTCCAGCGGCGGTGGCGAATCCTTGTGACGGGTAGGTTGCCGCTCTTGTCTCGCCTGGTTTCATTTAAAGTTTCCTTCTTCACTGATTTCCAACTCGTTTATTTATCTCACACAGGATCAGCACCACATGTGAGGCTCAGTTTGGATTCAAACACGTGTTGACGCTCACGGAGACGGTGAAACGCTTTAACCAGGAGGTGGAGAAGCAGATAGTGTCCAGAAACAGAGATGCTCCAGAGGGAGGGTTTGACGCCATCATGCAGGCTGTGGTGTGCAAGGTATGAACAAGCAGATTCACATGTTTGGACATTTTGAAGGGGGTGGGGGCAGAGAAGAAAAGGCACATACAGCTTTTGTCTTGGCTTCAAAAAGGGCACTTTAGCACAAGTTTTGGCTTTCAAGGTGGCAGTTTATGATATTTTAACCAGCTAAAGTGGCAGATTAATGTTGTCTACCAACCAGAAAGGCACCTTAGCGTGCGTTTTGGCTCCCGATAAGGCACTTTTGCATATATTGGCTCTTGAGAGACTGCCTTAACACATTTTGGCTCCCAACCAAAGGAGCAGATCAGTGCATTTTGCCACCAGGAGGGAACCTAAGTGTGTGTTTTGGCTCCACTAAGAAACCTTAACTCAAGTTTTGGCTACCAAGGCGACAGTTTATGATATTTTAACCTGCTAAAGTGGTAGATTAATGTGGTTCACCAATCAAAAAAGCGTCCTGGGGTGTGTTTTGGTCCCCAAACAGGAATTTCAGCAAAGTTTGGCTCCCAAGAAAGCCCTTCAACATGGTTTGACTCCCAAAAAGACATAAGTTTTGCCGTCCAAGAGAGCACTTTATAATATTTTGGCTCTCGTGACGGCACATGTTTTGCTCCCAAGAAGGGCACCTTAGCGTGCATGTTGGCACCTGATGGGACACTCTTGCATATATTGGCTCTTGAGACACCACTTTAGCACGTTTTGGCTCCCGTGGTTTGCCAACCAGGAGGGGAAATTGAGTATTTGTTTTGGCTCCCAATAAGAAACTTTAACTCATGTTTTGGCTCCCAAGGAGGCATTTCAGCAAACTTTAAGCACTTGAAAGGACACGTTACTGTATTATGGCTACCATGAGGGCACTTAAGTAAATGTTTTGGTTCCAGAGGAGGAAGTGATGCATATTTTGGCACCCAAAAGGGCATATTGGCACATGTTTTGGCTCCAAGAAAGGGAATTTTGGTATTTATTTTGGTTCTTGAGATGACACTTTTGCATGTTTTGGCTCCCAGGAGTGCAGTGTTTCATGTGTTAACCAGTCAAAGAGGAGGATAAGTGTGGTTTGCCAACCAGGAAGGCACTTAAGCATGTGTTTTGGCTCCCAAGGGGCCACTTCAGCAAACGTTTAACATCTGAAAGGACACTGAACTGTATTAAAGCTTCCAAGAGGGCACTTCAGCAATTGTTTTGGCTCCCAAAAAGGGCATTTTAGCATTTGCCTTGGTTCTCGAGATGAGACACTTGTGAGTTCTGGCTCCCAAGAAGGCACTATAGCAAGCATTTAGTGCCTGAAATAGCACTGTACTGTCCTTTTGCCCCCAAAAAGGACACTTAAAAATGTGTTTTGGCTCCAAAGATGGGAGTTTATTATGTTTTGACTAGCCAAAGTGATAGATGAGCATCATTCACCAGCCAGGAGGGCACTTGAGGATTTGTTTTAGTCCCCAGGAGGATACTTCTGCACACATTTTGCCTCCAAGGAGGTCACTTCAAAAGACATTTTTCAACAACTTGACCTCTATTTACCACTGTGCAGATATACACATATGCACACCTGAATGTGTACTTCACGTTTGATTGATTCTCTGTCATAGGATAAGATTGGCTGGCGTCCAGACGCATCACATCTCCTGGTGTACACCACTGATGCCAAAGCTCACATCGCTCTGGACGGACGTATCGCTGGAATCGTTCAGCCCAACGATGGTGAATGTCACCTCGATGACAACAACATTTACAACAAAACAACTGTTCTGGTAAAGACAGATGAAACTGCATCAGTTTGTTTCAGTTTGTTGTTTCGAGCTGTGAAAAAGAATCAAGTTTGTTTCTCGTGTGTTTCAGGATTATCCATCATTAGGGCTCATAAACGACAAAATGTCTGAAAACAACATTTATCTGGTTTTTGCTGTGACCAGCATTGTGATGCCACTCTACAAGGTAAACCACAAAATACATCTGTTTATGTAAAAGACAAAAGAAAATACAACATTTTCTGATCGTCTCACCTGTTCTCGCAGGAGTACAGTCAGCTTATTCCTGGCACGACTGTGGGAATTCTGTCGGATGACTCTGGGAATGTCATCCAGTTGATTGAAGAGGCGTATGCTGTAAGGATTTCTAGAATAAAGTGAAAGTTGTCTGTATTTATTTCATAAAGATGTGCTTCACGGTTTCGTCTCTTTTCAGAAAATCCGCTCGAAAGTGGAGCTGGAGCTCATAGATGTCCCCAAAGAGTTGAACCTCGTCTTTAACGCCACCTGCTTGAACGGAGAAATAATCCCCGGACTCAAGTCCTGCTCTGGCCTGAAGACTGGTGACACAGTAAGAATCGGTTTAAATACGTGTGATGATGAGTCACGAACAGGTTTTTATAGTGATGTTTCTGTCTGTAGGTGTCGTTCAGCGTGGAGGCTCAGTTGCGAGGCTGCCCCAAAGAGAAGAGTCAAACTTTTACCATCAAACCTCGCGGCTTTAAGGATTCCCTGCAGGTTACAGTGGATTTCGAATGTAGCTGCAAATGTGAGGCGAAGGCAGAAACCAACAGCTCCCTCTGCAGCAACGGGAACGGGACGTACGAGTGTGGCGTGTGTCAGTGTCACCCGGGTCGCCTGGGCCCTCGGTGCGAGTGCTCGGTGGAGGATTACAGACCGTCTGATGACGCCAACTGCATCCCGAAGGAAGGGAGCCCGATGTGCAGCGGGAGGGGCGACTGTTTGTGCGGACAGTGCTCCTGCCATCCCAATGAGTTCGGACAGGTGTGGGGGAAATACTGCGAGTGTGACGACTTCAACTGTCTGCGCTTCAAAGGAGCGTTGTGTTCAGGTGAGTAGGTGTGTTTACTTTGTGCTTTTGTCAACCAGGTAAGGAGGTATTTTTAAATGCAAATAAGATACCAGAATACCAGATAAGATTTTTTGCAGATGACGTTTTCAACTCTACACCAATATTACTCAACTCTGCTCAACCAAAGAGAAACCAACTGTTGAAAACCACAATTTCAAGGGCAACAATCTAAGTGACAAAAACAACAAGTGGCAGCAAGAAATACGAGTTTAAGGTGACAAAAGTGGTCAAAAAGTAGCAAAAATGGTCGGAAATTGGGAGAAAATTTGGAAAATGGTCCAAAAGTAGCAAAGAAGAGTCAAAAGTAATTAAACTGAGCAAAAATCCTGATTAAATTTGAGACTGAAAAAGAAAATCATTCCCTCTATGAAGCAATTGATATGAAATTTGCCATATGAATCAAATTAGCTCTTCTTTTTTAAAAGTTATTCACGCCTATTTGTATTTATCTAATATTGTTTTAATAAAGGCTAAATTATTGTTTGTGTTTTTAAGAACACATAAGATGGGGAGCCGAATATCAGTTGCAGTATGAATTGCAACAGCAATGTAAGGAATGTAACCCAATGGGAAAGTGATGGTGGCTGGGAACCAAAATGACAAAGTTTGAAACTTTTAACAAATTTACATTTTACAAAAAAAAACCAAAACAATTAAAATAACTTAATTTAATAATTAGTTAGACACTGAAAGGACAGTACAAATTTACAAGATCAAAAACCCGTTTACAAGCATTGAATTTGTAATATACTTCAAACCAAATGTGACCTGGAAGTGTTTTTTATGGGGTAATTTATGGAGTTGATAACATTTTTTAAAATAGTTTTACCTCTGTTAATCTCACGCTTCTGTCTTCACTGATCAATTAATCGATCAGTCAATCCGTCTTAATTTATATCGCACCAAATCATAATAAACCTTATCTCAAGACACTTTCCTTTTTTAAAGATATTTTTTGGGCTTTTCTGCCTTTACTTGGATAGAGGATGACAGTGGATAGAGTAGGAAAGGGGGAGAGAGCGGGAAACAGGCCACAGGCAGGAATCGAACCCGGGCCTCCCGCTCGAGGGCAAACCTCATGGTGCACGGCCATATCCACTAGGCCATCTGCGCCCCGACACTTCCCTTAAACGTTAACAGGTCAAGACCCAACATCGAGACAAGAAGTTTTATCTCATTGTAACTCAGTTTTTGAGAGGAACAAATTCCCTTCAACAGGCAATAACTGTTCACATTTCACAATTGATAACTATAATGGTGCATGAAGATAAAAGTTAGACTGACAGATAGAGGAAAGAAAGGGAAACAGGAGCCTTGTGTGTCAGTTTTCCCCTGACAGTCTAAGCCTTTAGCAGCGTAACTAAGACCTGGTTCAGACTTGGTTCAGGCCTGATCCAGCTCTAACTATAAGCTTTCTCAAAAAGGGAAGTTACAAGTCTGCTCCTAAAAATAAAAGAGGGTGTCCACTTCCCAGAACTCAACCGGTAAATGATTCCAAAGAAGAGGAGCAGGATAACTAAAGGCTCAACCTCCCATACTACTTTTGAAGATAAGCCGGCTGAGAGGGCAGGGATGTAGAGGGATGACACCGACCGATGATCTGTTCAAGATAAGAAGATGCCATAAAGAGCTTTTTAAGTCAGAAGAAGACCTACGAAGCTCAAAGACCAACTTTGTAATCTTGGTTTGCACTTCCCAGCCACCGTAGGAACCTGACAACCCAAAACATGCCTTTGAGGCGCAGTTTCGTCATCTGTGATTGCAAAACGGAAGCAGGCACAACTAAAAGTTTCTGCAAGGTTTCAACAGGGCAAACATTTTAAATGCATGAGATATTTCCACTTCTTTTGTACTTCACTGCTCTCAGGAAACACAAAGTTGCCCTCCTCTTCCTTTTCCCTTCTCGGATACTCTCTGATTCTTCAGCCTTTCCAGAGCGTGATTGCAATTTTGTTGTGTATAAATGAGGAGTAAATAATCGTATCCTGTGGCTGCTGAGTAAAAACGACAGTGTTTGCGATGGTGAAACGTTCCCTTCAGGCGCTGTAAACGTCTGCACCTCTTTCAGCGTGATATCACTCCCTAATACAAGTCTGCACAGCTCAACAAAGTTACTCAATCATGGTGATAAAACTGTAATAAGCTTTTTTGGGTAATTTAATGTAAGTGAGGAGCAGAACTTAAACATTTTACTATGAGCTTCTCTTGAAGGTGAAGTCAGGATATAAGCAACTGGTGATTCTGTTCTTTTATTAACCTCATGTTGCAATAAGTCTGGAGTGTGTTTTTGCAGAAGACTACATGATTAATGGTTTTGTTTCACAATAATTCTAAAGAGGGGTGTGTGTAAGTTCTGTATTTGATGTGAAATCCACACAACATCTTCTCTGGACTCTCCACCGCAGAGGTTAAAGGGTCACGTCTGTGTTGACAAGCTGAAAATACCCCAAAACACAACATTTTATATCAACAAGTAGATGCTCCAGTCTTCCTCGAGGGAGGTTTTTCTCTGACAGACAGTTATTAAAGCAATCAGCGATGACAGCCAGGGCACGGCCACCCCACAGACCCACCCACACAGGAAACCATGACTGGTGATAGTCCACAGAGCTCAATTTGGGACCTCTAAGCTGCTGCGTCTCTGCAGAGCCGTGACGTTATTGTCGGTAAAGAACAAGCGTCCCTCGGCCCCAGCTCAATCGCAGCTACCATGACCCGAGGGCTCAAAAAAAAAAAAGCTCCATCTTGGTGATATTCCCTGTGGCTGAGCATTTCTCGCTCTCTGCTGAGGGAGAGTGGGACTCGTGCAGGGCAAAGGGGCAGGAATCAGCAAGCACAGCCGCAGGGCCCATAAATACGAGGGGGGAGAGAACAGGAAAGTTTGCATTCCTCTGCCGGCGATTCCAAAAGTCTTCTCTGCAGCTCAGCGACTCGTATGCTAACAGTTTTCTGTTTGGATTAACAGATCTGCCTTCATCCCTTTCTTAAGCTGAGGAGCGTGATTAATGAGCAGGATTACTGATGATGTCAACCTTAAAACTCTGCTTCATTGTGTCCTAAAACATCCACAAGAGCAGGACAGCCACTGATTCATGTTGTGTTTAAGTAACTCCTCTTGAATTATGTTGGTTGAAGATGTAACTGTTGCCCAACACGGTGGAGTTCTTAAATCTGTTGGTGATTAACCCAGACAGTAATGACCTCTGATCCAACCACAGCTGTAAACACACCTAAGAGACGCCACTGTTGGCAGGTGGAGACCAGGATTGTTTTCTTAAGTTTACAGCAGATGAAACACTCAGAGCGCTGAGTTATGACCCTTTGGACCCTCTGTGCTCCTTCATTACAGTCACACCCCCCTGTCTCATCCATCTGAACTCTGACTCATCCACTTTGGCGCTGAGTCACTCAAATCATGTTTCCTGCTTGGGTAGTTGGCATCAAGGGGGCTCTCAGAAACTTTACCCCGCTGTAACACGCCTCTAACAATGACCCGGCTTTTGCTGCTGTCTGCTCTTAAGTGGACGTCTGAGGAAGTGTGAGTGAGTGTGTCATTAGTGTGGACTTTCACAACACTTCCTGTCTTTGTGAGGGAGGCGACCGTTCAGAGATACCACTCACTCAGTGAGATCAGGCAAAAACAATTAGTTACCAACTGTGAGGAAAAAACACAGGTGGGAGGAAGTCACTTCTGTGGGCCATTCTATGAAAACGGTGACACCTTATTAGAGCTGAACAGTTTGCAAAAATAATCAAATTGCGATTATTATTTCCCACATTTTGTGCAATTATTTCTAGGTTTCCCATCTTATATGTGTTTGCAGCATTTATTACATTTTACAGCAAAACAACAACAACCCCCTTCCACAACTTGTTACTACTATTTTTTGTCCAATTAAGCCACTTTTCATTTCTTTGTTTGCCACTTTTGGAACATATTTTGTTCCCTTCTTACCATTTTCAAGGTTGAATCCCAATTTTCTGCCAACTTTTTATAAAATTTTCATCACTTTTCACTCTTTTTTTGACACTTCTGGACCATTTGTTTTCAAACAAACTGACTATTTCCAAGTTTTATCCTAACTTTTGGCCATTTTTTTAATCACTTCTCACTGTTTTTTGTCACTTTTGTCACAATTTGCTAAATTTTTTTGTTTCCTCAAAAATTTTCTTGCCATTTTTTGTTGCTTTTTTCTCATTTCAGTCACTTTTCACTCTTTTTTGCCACTTTTGGAACATATTTTGTTCTCTTCTGACCATTTTCAAGGTTGAATCCCAATTTTCCGCCAATTTTTTATAAAATTTTTACCCATTTTTATCACTTTTCACTCTTTTTTGACACTTTTAGACATTTTGTTTTTAAATAAACAGACTATTTTCATGTTTTATCCCAAATTTTATTGCCATTTTTGTTGACTTTGGCCATTTTTTACCACTTCTCACTGTTTTTTGTCACTTTTGTCACAATTTGCTAAATTTTTTTGTTTCCTCAAAATTTGTTTTGCCATTTTTTGTTGCTCTTTTCTCATTTCAGTCACTTTTCACTCTTTTTTGACCATATTGGACCATTTTTTTTCCCTTCCAACTATTTTCTAAGTTTCAACCCAATTTTATGGCCTATTTTTTATGTTTTTGCCAATTTTTTGACACTTTCACTCTCTTTGGCCCAAGTTGGACCATCGTTTGCTCACTTCTGGCTATTTTCAAGGTTAAATCCCAATTTTTTTAAATGTTTTTACCCATTTTTGAAACTTATCACTCTTTTTTGCTGCATTTGGACCATTTTTTTTGCAACAAACAGACTTTTTTTCAAGTGTCTATCCATTTTTTGGCTGACTTTTGCCGTTTTTACCTCTTTTCACTGGTCTCTTTTTTCCCACCATTTTGGAACTTAATGAATTTTCTGTTTTTTTGTTTCCTCCAAAATTTTCTTGGCATTTTCATTGCTTTTTTGGCCATTTTAGTCCATTTTCACTCTTTTTTTTTGCCACTTTTGGACTATTTTCTGCTACTTTTGGACTATTTTTTGCCACTTTTGGACCATTTTTTGCTACTTTTGGACTAATTTTTGCCACTTTTGGACTATTTTTTGCTACTTTTGGACTATTTTTTGCTACTTTTGGGCTATTTTTGCTACTTTTGGACTATTATTTGCCACTTTTGGACCATTTTTTGCTACTTTTGGACCATTTTTTAAGGTTGAATCCCAATTATTCTGCCAATGTTAGATGTCTCTGCCCATTTTTTGACACTTTTTACTCTCTTTTGCCCCTTCTTGACAATTTTTATTATGCAACAAACTGACTTTTTTCCAAGTTTCATCCCATTCTTCTTGCCATTTTTAGTGAACTGAAGGTTTTTAAGTTTCCCCAAAATGTTCTAGTTAATTTTTGTTGCATTCTGGCCATCTTGATCATTTTTCACTTTTTTTTTCCATTTTTATCATTTTTTGTTTCCCTCCCCCCTGAGAAAAAGTATGAATTAAGATGTTTTTTGTATTTCTTTCTGTCACACCAGCCTTCACAAACTCATCCATTGTTTCTTCTCAGATAATGGGAAGTGTAGCTGTGGTTTCTGTCAGTGCGACGCCGGCTGGAAAGGTGAAAACTGTAACTGCACCACACGCATCGACACCTGCATGTCCAGCATCGGCATGTTGTGCAGCGGACGAGGAACCTGCGAGTGTGGGGTCTGTCACTGCACTCAGCCTGGAGCTTATGGAGCCACCTGTGAGAAGTGTCCCACCTGTCCTGACTCCTGCACCATCAAGAAGTACGTACACTCAAACATGCATGAAAAGCATCAACAGTTACAAGGTTTAAAAAGTAAGTTTGTAGTGAAATAAAACAGATCTGCAGAGCCCTTTTTACCCACTTTGATTTGATTGCTGTGCAAGAAACCTTTTTTTTTCTGGTGACACTAAAGGTTTAGGGCAGTGGTTCCCGACCTTTTCCAACTCAGGGCCCACTTTAAAGTCTCAAAAATGTGTACGGCCCAGCTCCAACACCGTAAGTACTGAGGGTATAAAATGCTGTATCAGAACCCCATTCATAACAATGACCCAAAATGTAATAACTGGTCAATAATGTTTCAGATTCTGACCCCAAAACAAAATAACGTTTCGCCCAAAATGTAACAATTTGTTACAGTTTGAGTCATTCATCACATTTTGGCTTGTAATACATTCTTTTTGTCGCATTTCAGGCTCAGCAGTTTTGTTACATTTTTGACATTTTGGGTTTTATTACATAATTTTTATTACATATTGGGTAATTATTAAGTTGAAATTTGTCATGTTACCTATTTGGCACTAAGGTATCAGTGGCATGGAGCTGGTAAAAATCCATAAATTAGCCGCAGGGTTCAAAATGTGTTTTCTTTTGTCCAGAAATCATTATAAGTACATGTTTCGAACTGCCAGTAATTCCCCACACATTGGTCTAATATTGCTATACTTTTTAATTTCAAATGGAAATAGAGTCCAAAATAATCACAATCCCACAATTTTGTCAAGTTGTGCAGGTCATATGCACTGCAAAAACTGAAACATAAGCAAGTCATTTATGTCTTAGTAGTAAAAAAATTGTCTTGTTTTTCTTGATTTGAGCCACATTCACCAGACCAGGTCATCAAAATGTCTTATTTTAAGTTATTTAAGGACAAAAATGAGGTCTGAATCGCTTGCAACAAGTAAACAAAATCTGCCAATGGGATAAGAAAAATGTTCTTGTGGAGAAAGATGTCTTAAGACAAGATTAGTTGAGTTTTTTTGACTTGTTATGAGCAATTCAGACCTCATTTTTGTCTTTAAATGACTTGAAAGAAGACATTTTCCTAGACGTATCTGTAGAATGTAGCTCATTCAAGAATAATAAGATAATTTTTACTTTGAATAAGACATGATGCGTTGCTTGGATTTCCTTTTTTGCAGTGTATTAAAGCTAACCCAGGGGCGACACATTTGGTCATTTGTCTCATTTCTGGTCCCGACACCATCAGAAAAACATCCTCAGAGAAAATGCAGATGCTCAAATGGCTCTCCACATTCCAGCATGATAAGAAAATGTCCCCTCATTAAATTTCTATGACTCACTTCAGTCCAGTTTACTTCAAATGAAGGTCGAATTCTCAGTCAGCAGATGTTAATACTTAACAGAAACTTCACAGTGGAGCTGCAGTCTCATGTGTTTCTGTGACTTTGTTTGCACGTCAAACTGCCACTAAATGATGAATTCAGTGTGAAATATAAAACTAACAGTGTGCGACTTTGCTTTGCAGGGAGTGTGTTGAGTGTCAGCACTTTAAGAGAGGACAGTACATGACAGACAACAGCTGCAGCAGAATCTGCAAAGATGAAATCATCGTAGTGGAGGAGCTGGGTGAGAAACTGGTGTTTTCCTGCAGCTTTAAGCCTTTTTTTGCATGAATTTTGTGTTTGAAATGATTGAGTGACCTCTGTTTTTCTCCCACAGGTGATAAAAAGAACGCGGTGAATTGCTCCTACAAAGATGTAGATGACTGCGTGGAGCATTTCCAGTATTACGAGGATGAAAGTGGCAAATCTATTTTGTATGTGATCGAGAAGCCAGGTACTGTGACTCTGTTTCCTCATGTACATCACATTTAAATGAGATCAGCTTGTGTCTGTATCACTAGAGAAACAGAGGGACAGAGAGAAAACTAGATGCATGCATTTATGAACAGCTTTGTAAAGAGCTCAGCCATCAGGAAACCACAGAAACCCAGATATGAAGAGAGATGAGTTGGTCAGAGATGGAGTTTCTGACTCAGGACGTCTGTGGTTACTCATCCTCCTCAAGCTTCACACGTCAAAAACTCAACACTTTACCAAGTTTATTCTCCTAATTCCTGGTCAAAATATCTCAAGATGATCTCTAGATGGATCATCTGTAATATCTTGTTCAGTGAAACAGTCTCAAAAATATAATGATTTTACTTATCTCTCAGTCGAAATAAACTTTTATTACTTTTCATAAAGTTTTGAAGCTGCAAAGTTGTTTGCTAAAGTTAAATTATCTTGCTTCAAGAAATAGACTCAGTTTAATTTAAGAAAACATAACTGTATTCAAATCTGCAGCTTATAGCAAAGTTACTTTTTTTTCTTTTGATTCAACGCCAAACTGCAAAATTCTTTGTTTTAAGTCTCTATTTGCTCAGTGTTGTTCTCTTACATCTTTCAAAATAAACATCTTCATTCATTCATAAATATCCTACACTGCAAAAACTGAAATCTAAACAAGTCATTCTGTCTTATTTTTAGTCAATTTTTTCTAACTATTCTTGATTTGAGCCACATTCACCAGACCAGGTCATAAAAATGTCTAATTTCAAGTTTTTTAAGACAAAAATGAGGTGTAAATTGCTTGTAACAAGTCAAAAAAATCAGCCAATGGGATAAGACGAATTCGCCCGGGAAGTTTCTTGAAATTAGAAAGATGTCTTAAAGCAAGAATCTTTTATCTTATCCCAATGGCAGATTTTTTTTTGACTTGTTACAAGTTGATGCCTCATTTCTGTCTTTAAAAAACTTGAAATGAGACATTTTTATGACCTTGTCTAGGTTGATAATTGCCTTGTCTTGTTTTTGAGTGCTGTATTTTTGCAGTGCAGTGCTGAAGAAACTGATCCAGAACTTTCTCTGTTTTGTTCCTCAGAGTGTCCTGAGGGTCCGAACACCCTGGTGGTTCTCCTGTCGGTGGCTGGTGCCATCCTGTTACTGGGCCTGGTGGGTTTGCTCATTTGGAAACTGGTGGTCACCATCGCCGACCGCAAAGAGTACGCCAAGTTTGAGGAGGAGAGAGCCAAGGCCAAATGGGACACGGTAAGAATTAGAGTTTACATACGCTACACTGCAAAAAATCAACATTTTACCACGTATATTCTTCTCAGTTCTAGTCAAAATATCTCTTCACACTGAATACAAGACAATTCATTAAGATGCTGGAACTTGTTTCTACACTGCAAAAAAAAGAAATCCAAGCAAGTCATTATGTCTAATTCAGGGTAAAAAATGTCTTATTATTCTTGATATGAGTTACATTCAACTGTTGAGAGAACAGTTTCTTGCATTGAGACATCTTTCTACTTTCAATTGGCAGATTTTTTTGACCTATAAGCAATTCAGACCTCATTTTTGTCTTTAAATAACTTGAAATAAGACATTTTCCTGAACTTATCAGCTGTATGTCGCTCATATAAAAATTAGTGAAACATTTTTTGCTAAAAATAAGACATAATGACTTGCTTGGGTTCAGTTTTTGCAGTGTAAATGGATCAACTTGAATATCTTGTTTGGTAAAACAGTCTTAAAAACATCTTGATTTAAGTCATTTCTCAGTTAAAATAAGCTTTTATTACTCGTCATAAGGTTAAAAGAAATCAAATCTTCATTTAATTAAGCAGTAATAAAAGATCATCATGAGAAACAAAACTTCTCAATCTAAGAAAATATGGATAAAATGAGTTTTCTAGATATTTCCAAGGCCTCTCTTATCTAGGAAAGCTTAAATTTTATGCCTCAATTTAAGATATGTTACCAAAAGAATTTTCAATTGTTCCATTGGTCGTTTTTTTTTAAACTTATTTCAAGAGTGTTTTTTTTTTTTTTAAGGTAAACAGATTGAGAAAAAAAGGTCCATATTTGTATTTGCATCAAGAAAAATGCGCTTGTTATTAGTAAGAATGCACTACTTTTAAGGTATTTCTGGGTTCATTGAGGTAACATAGTCTTGACAAGACAAATTTTCTTGTTCTGTTGGAAGATAATTGGGTTAGTTTAAGAAAAATACCCTCAAGTTTTGCATATTTTTTCTGGTTTTAGAAAGTTGGTTTTTTTTGCAGTGTATGATTGAACCTCTCTTCTTAACTCGAGCGTATTTTTTTTAATCCAGGCCAACAATCCTCTGTACCGTGGAGCCACCTCCACCTTCACGAATGTAGCTTACCGAGGAAACTGAGGACCAAACACGGTGAAACATCTCAGGGTTCAACAAAGACAAAGATGGAATGTAGCAGCAGAGAAACGTCTGGGAGGAAGATCTTTACGCTGTCACACTGTATCCGGCTGCTGGAGCTGATAAGTCGTTTTTGCTGTCAACAACGTGATGCAACAAATGTACATACTGTAAAAATAACTGACTCTTTTTATCTAAGTGGACTCTGTGCTGTGGGACTTCCTGTTCTCGACATGCAAACTTCCTTCAGTTCATCCCTAAATTTATGAATTTGTGAAAAAAAAACGTTTTATTTCCCTATCTCTTACTAAACAGCCCCATTAGTCTTACACTGCAAAAACTGACATCTAAGCGTTTGTCATTTCTTTTGCAAAAAATGTCTTTTTAGTCTTGATTTGAGAAACACGTCTTATTTCAAGTTATTTAAATTTGGAAAAACAAAATTTACTTGTGTGATTTGCACTATTTGCTCTATTAAAGTCTACACTGCAAAAAATGTAATCAAAGCTCGGCATTATGTCTCATTATCTTATTATTCTTGATATGAGCCACATTCAACTGACAAGTCTAGAAAAATGTGTTATTTTAAATAATTTAGGTCAGACTTGCTTGTAAGACATAAAAAAACAAAAATCTGCCAATGAGGGAAGAAAAAAGTATCTTGTATTGAGCCATTTTTCTAATTTTCTACTTTTTTTAAGAAACTTGACAAACAAAGCAAATTTTTTTATTTGTTACAAGCAATTCAGACCTCATTTTGTCTTTAAATATCTTGGAATGAGATGTTTTTCTGGACTTGTCAGTTAAATGTTGCTCATATCAAGAATAATGAGACAATTTTAACTAAGAATGAGACAATAATTTGCTCACATTTCAGTTTTTGCAGTGTGAGCAGTAGGAGAAACTTTATTCTCACTTCATTGGCAGATTTTTTTCACACATAACACATTTTTCTGGACTTGTCCGGAGAATGTGACTCATATTAAGTCTAAAAGACATTTTTTTTTGCTGAAAATAAAACATAGGCACTTGCTTGGATGTAATTTTTTGCAGTGTAGAAAATAAAATCACAGCACTAAAATGTTTGTTTTCAAAGCATTTGACAACAGAAATATCTCCATGACAGAAGAGTTAAAGTTGGATCTGAAAGAAAACATTAAGGGATGAACACTGAGCAGCTTTTGCATCATTTTATAAAAGAAATAGTAAAATTGAAGCTCAGGTGTTGGTGATTTGCAGCTGTAGTTTTTATGTTCGTTAACCAAATGGGTTGATTTCCAAAGAACCACGTTAAAAATTGTTGAATTTATAGTTTGTTGTACATAAATTTTTCAGCACATGCAGCTTTGTCTTACGTAATAATTTTAAAAATAATGCAGAAATCTGTGGGTTTATTGCTTTAAAAGGAGTAAAAACTTTCTCTGCAGCCTCTTGGTTGCTCTGGTTTACAGAGATGATTGAGTTATTCTGTTTATTTTATTTGAAAAGCACATGTTGTTTGTTCGTCTCTCTTTCTGCATCATCAACGTATGTTTTTATTTTTCATTTAATTTGCTAATTCTTTTTGTAAAATGCTTTTTCCAGTTTTCTACTGATGTGTGTTACACTGAACGACGTGTGCGTACGAGCAAACTTATTGCACATAAAAAAAATCTTGTTTTTGTTTTCAAACGAGATTCATGATATTGTTTGTTTTAAAGCTGCCTGCGTTATTGATCTTTTTAGTTTCAGAGGGATACAGATTTTAAGGTTAATGAGGTGTGAGACGTCACATTTCGTTTGCATAATGGCAAAATTGCCTGGGTCATGTATTAAAATCATTTAATTTATTGTTTTGTGAGCATCTTTGCATGATTTCCAGAATCAAAAAATTGAATAAAAGAAAAAAGTGAATGATAATAATATGGGTAATGTAAACATATAATTATAAGTAGTTGTAACAAATTATAAATATAACTAAATGTGTTTTTTTTTTTTCTTCTATTCTGGAAACTTTGACACATGACTTGGGCAATTCTGCTATTAGGCTCATGATATAAATTCTTTTCAACATATGTCTTGGAAAAAGGTTCAAAATAATTATAATACTTTGAAAGTAATACTTCTTTTTTTGATCAAACTTCACTGGAAAAGAAGTTTTAACTTCCCTGTGGTTTATATCACCACAAGTTTCCTGTGAGAAACTGAATGTTTCCTCCACCTTGTTGTGAACTTCTAATGAATGTTTACACACACCTAAGAAAGCACTGTAACTAATTTAATGACAGAGAAAATAGAGATGAATATTCTGAGTGAGACACTGCTGCATTAAACCACATTAAAGCCAATAAATTATAACGTAGCTGTGGTTAAACAGAGGCACCAGCTTTATCACGTCATGTTACTCTACGCCCTCATGTCTGACACCACTTCCTGTTCACACCTGCCTGAAAAACACAACTGGGTGTGTGTGTTTGTGTGTGTATGAAATGTATGAGCACACTGTGTCATGTTGCTAATAAAAAAGCACATACGTCACAGTTGACATTTTTTATTTCCTGTTCATCACATCAGTATCACTTTGAGACAGGATATGCAGAATTTTTTAGAGATACAAAAGTGTTTACTCACTGTAAAGATGAATATTTATCCCATTATTTATTTATTTTACCATAGCTGTACTTTGCACCAGGACAGTACTCCCCTAGATTGGCTTCTCTTGTGTAGTGACATGAAAGAATCTGTTGTCTTTGCAAGTGTTGCCCTCTGGTGTTAAAACAGTGCAAGATATTGTGAAGCTGCCTGAAACTAAAGTTCCATAAAAGATGAAACACTGGATCATAAAAACGCTCTTTGCTACCAGTTAAAAGTATAAAAATTAAAATGTCCTATCTTGAGGTCTTTTAAGTTTCTTTTTCTAAAATAGAAAGTTACATTCATGAGATAAAAAGTAAAAAATTCAACTTTGAAACTCAACATTTTGACTTTTTCTCCCATAATTTTGACTAAAATCTCACAAATTTTTACTTTGATGAGAATGTTGACTTTTCATCTCCATTTATTTTTACCTTAACTTCGCATAATTAAGCCTGTCTATCTCAAAGTTTCAACATTTTTGTCATAATTTTGCCTTTGTCATCTCGAAATTTCTTGCCTTGATTATCTGAAAATTTTGACCTTTCATCTCAAATTTTAACAATTAATCTCATGATTTAAACTTATGTGAAATTTTGATATTTTTATCTTTTTTTCCCACATAATTATGACTTCCCATCTCAAAATTTGGACTTTGTAATCTCAAATTTTGATTCTAGTATCTCAAAATTGCGACCCTTTATTTTAAATTTTACATGACTCTATGGTCTTAAACTTTTATGGGGTTTTTGTCTGAGAATTTCAACTTTTTTCCTCTTAGTTTTAATGATAATAATAAGGTCACTTTACACCACAGTAAAACAATACAATAAAATACATTTAGTAAAATGTGTAAAATATGTACATTTTGACCATGTTGTTGGAAATTTCTGACTTTTTAATCTATTTATTCATGTTGTTGTTTTGAAAAAAAAAAATTGGCTTCCATAGAGTGGTGGCCAAGCTTTGAAATACGTATTTTTTATTTATTTATTTTTTTTTAATTTATTGTTTTATATTGCATTACATTGTATTGCTTGTTTTATATCTGTTTTAGTCATCTTTTAATGCACTTATTCTTGTGAGGTGACCTTGAGTGCCATGAAAGGCGCCCTTAAATAAAATGTATTATTATTATTATATTTTAATTTTTTTGCATAAATTAATGCTACTTATGTTTGAATATAACTTATTTTAACAGTAGGTCTGTTCTCTGTACGCTATACTTGACTCTTTTAGGAGGTGGTCTTCGAAAAACATCCGCACTTCAACGTTTTTCAAGAAAATCATCATAAATCTGCAGAATTATTCTATTAAATGTAAAACATTAATAGTAAAATATCCTGTGGTTCGTGAACGCAGCACAGTCAGACGCCCCGCCCTGCCCCCGGTGACGTCATTCCAACATGGCGGCGCCCCATGCCGTGGACGGAGTGGGTCCAGAAGGAAAAACGGATCCAGGGTTCGGAGAGAAGAGACCTCAGTTCGGGACCAGGTTCCTCACAGACCCGCGACAGGTGTTTCAGCACAATGCATGGTGGGTAATAAACAGGTCCAAAACAGGGGTTTGGGGCTTCAGGGGGGATGGGGGGGCTTCACCTGCTTCACCTGCTTCACCTGCTTTAACTCTGTCTCCATCATCATGACTGTAGCTGGTTTCTGTTTTTGATGTTTTAAAGGAACCTAAACACAGTTAGAAGTCATGTAGTTACCCGGATGTAACCAATGTAACCAAGGGTAACCAAAATGACCAGAACACCTGGGTCAATGACAAAAAGAGGGTCTAAAAACGTATTTTTAAAAAGTTCTTTGAAAATGGATAAAAACATATTTCTGAGTGAAGAATTATGTTTTCTAACAGATTTCAGTAGTTGACCAACAAAGTTTTCAGGTTAATTATTTTTTAGTATTTTTAATTTGAGCACCCAAAAATGTCAGGTGGTGCAACCAAATATATGAAAATATATTTATATGTTCCTGTTATTTTTTCTGTGTGAAATTATTGGCAAGTATCTCTCAAGTGTCTGTAGTGACTCATACATTTTCATTTTGTGTGTTTCATTTCTTTTATTTGTGAATAAGATAAATAATTTGATGTTAAAATAACATTTCACATTATTACATTGGTTGTACCACCTGACATGGAAATTGTTCCAGTCACCAATGAAGTGAAAAAACNAAAGTCTAATGTTACGGTTGCACCACCCTGACATTTGACAAGGTGAAAATTACGGGACAAACGTTTTTTAAATTTCTCAACAGCTTTAAAATTCTTTTTATTTGCAAAGAATGTTTTATTTAAAAAGGTTGAAGCATAAAATAATGCCACTGTATTTTTAATTTCCATTTACAATAACTGACATTCAATTTTTAGAGTTTAATTACTGTGGATACTTGTCAGGACGGTTGCACCACCTGACATTTTGGGGGTTTGAGGAACCAAAACATAAAAAAAACATGTTATATTTTAATAGTTTAAAGATGTGTTCAAATAACACAGGTTTCATAGAATAAAGAAATACATGTGATGAAAAACTCAGTTCATGATGGAAGGAAATATTGCACTCGGACACAAAAAAAGGGGACGTCATGTCATTGACCCACTGACAGTTTCTGCCTCAACACTCAGATTTCAGTTTTTGCTGTGTAGGAAGCTTTAAGTATCGTAGTACATTGAGTAAATGCCAAATTAATAATTTTAATTTTTCCTAATATTTCTGTGTTTTGTTTTCATCAGGGATAATGTGGAGTGGACTGAGGAGCAAGAAGCATCTGCCAAGAAGAAAGTTTTAGAAAACAGTCAGCCTCTGCCTGCAGAGAAACAAGGTCGGGATAATTCATTTTCATTTCACTGTTTTATGTGTAGCAGTGGTTTTAGTTCATGTAAAGATATTTGATTTTAACTCTAAACCTCCTGATCCTTCCACGCAGAGGAATATGACGTCAGAGCCAACGAGTACTGGAACGATTTCTACACAATCCATGAGAATCGTTTCTTCAAAGACCGTCACTGGCTTTTCACTGAGTTTCCAGAGTTGGCTCCTCAGTGCAGCGTTAACCAGGAGGCCCAGCAGGAGGTCACCGTCACGGGGCAGAGTCAGGGGACCGGCCTGGATGGAGAAAACTCACCGGATGTTGCAGCTTTGTCTCTCAATGACGACGCCTTTCCCGGAGCTTCTGCCACGTATCGCATCCTGGAGGTCAGAGATGAATTAGAATTAACTGAAGGCGCAAATACTTAGTAGAAAACAACATTTTTCTATTTATATTTTCCTCTGCAATTGAATACAATGTAACTATTTTTAGTCAGCAGGTTTTCCTTTTTCGATTTTGGGTAATTTTGAACTGCAGAGCTGCCTAAAACCGCTACTTTTTTTTTTTTTTTACTTTCACAGTTCACCCACTGTCGTGTAAATACTCCACTACACTGCAAAAACTGAAATCTAGGCAACATTTTGTGTCTTTTTTCAGTAAAAATGATCTTTTATAGTCTTGATATGAGCCACATTCTGCTGACAAATCCAGAAACTTCTTGTTTCAAGATATTAATAGACAAATATGATGTTTAATTTGCCTACAATGAGTAAAAACAAATAAACTTGCTTGTCCAGTGTTTTGAAATGAAAGTAATATCGTAATACAAGTTTTCTTTTCTGGCCCCATTGGCAGATTTTTTTTTACTCGTTACAAGCGATTCAGACATTATTTTGTTTTTATTTATCTTGAAAAAATACATTTTTTTCTGGACTGGTCTTGTAAATGTGGTTTGGATAAAGTCTAAAAAGACAAGTTTTACTAAAAGTGAGACATAAACACTTGCTAAGATTTCAGTTTTTGCTCTACACCTTTGGTACTTATTGCTTTTGGTACTTACTGCTTATTTTATAGTTACTGTTTATACCTGTAATTGCTTATATGATAGGATAAATCCTATTATTTTCTTACTGCTGTATCATGTTAAGAGCTATAACAACAAATTTCCTCCTGGGATTAAAAAAGCATTTCTGATTCTGAATTTTGATGCGAATCTGCTAACAAATGCTAATCAAGATTTTCATGAAGCTTTTTGCATTTAATGTTTATTTCCTAATGTTTTTGTCAACTTTTTGTTTAGCAAAATAAAGATTTCATAAAAAAATCTGTTGTTTTTCTTTGAACAGGTCGGCTGTGGCGTAGGAAATACAGTTTTCCCAATTCTCAAGACCAACAAGTAAGTGCATTTAAGCTGTTTCAAGCCGTGTTTTCAAGAATTCTTCTCCACTGTTGCCTCTAAATGAAGCATTACTGTTCTCCCCACAGTGACCCGGGACTCTTTGTTTACTGCTGTGATTTCTCCAGCACGGCCGTGGAGTTAGTAAAGGTGAGACTCTGCTTATGAAAACATGATAATGCCTTTGTTAGAGTATTTATCTCCAGGGTTGTTGACTCATTTGATGATTTATCGCTGTTTTATTTTCATCAGACCAATCCAGAGTACGACCCTGAGCGCTGCTTCGCCTTTGTTCACGACTTGAGTGACGTGGAGGCTGATTACCCCGTACCCGATGGGACGCTTGATGTTATTGTGCTAATCTTTGTGTTGTCAGCGTTGCATCCAAGCAAGTAAGAGCTTTTCTTCTCCTCTGTTTGGATTTCAATCAGAGTGAGTGATCAAACGTGGTCTTTAAGTTTCACTCTGTCTCAGGATGGAAGAGTCAATCAGCAGATTAGCGAGGTTGCTGAAGCCCGGTGGAGTGATGCTGCTCAGGGACTACGGACGCTACGACATGGCTCAGCTTCGCTTCAAGAAAGGTCTGTGTGACGGAAATCTGCTTCAAGATTCCCCGACTGAGAATTCACATTATGAACAATTAGACTTGTAATATCTGTTATTAGGTGTTTAATAATAAGTGTGTCGTCTTCTTTTACTTCAGGCAGGTGTTTGTCAGAAAACTTCTACGTACGAGGGGACGGCACGAGAGTCTTTTTCTTTACTCAAGGTAAAATAAACACTTTTTGAGTTAATTAATTTCTGTATTTATCAGAGATAGACTAATACGTTTTTCAAGAGTCAGTAGCGATACTGGTTATTAGTTACTACGGAGGCTTATAACTGATATTTTTTTCAAAGTTTTGTGTAAATACCTTTAAGTATGTGTTAGTTAAGGGACTGTGGAGACTTTCTAAGTGATCTTGAAAAAGTCTTATCTCTAAATGTATACCTGATCACAATCAAAAATGAGATTACAGGGTTCCTACTCATCCTTAAAAAGTCTTAAATTCATTAAAATGTTGTATTCTGGTCTTAAATTACTTAAAGGTCTTAAATTTGTCAGGGCAGGATTTGTTCATGTTCTTTTTCTTTTTTGTGTGGGGCTTTATAAGAAAGCTACTGATAACTTTTTTTTACCTGCATCATAGGTCACTGTTTACACTTTTACATACAGATATTAATCAGAGGGAATCACTTTATGTTCAATAAACAGACAAAAAGTAAACTTAAGTGACTCTCATAGAGAGACACACATGCTATTATGATTGTAATACAGCAGGATCCCCCAATCATCGACAATATTTGTGTTTTAGGTCTTAAATTGGCATTAAAAAGGTCTTAAAAAGTCTTAAATTTGACTTTCTGAAACCTGCAAGTACCCTGGGTTATCAGCGCTAAAAAAGGGTTATTTCTTAATTCTATTTCTCAGCCTTCTCCTCTCTGCAGTGTGTGTTTGCACTGTGCATGCACAGCTTTCACTGCTGATTGGCTGTTTCCCATTTTGGAACCAATCAGATCGCGCTGTGGGCGGGACAATGGTGAAGACAGAGGCGCAGCTGAATGAATAACCCAGTTTTAAAAGGATCTCTTGTCGGCTGATTATTGATTTCAATAAAAGGCTGATGCAGATATGTTAAAAGCCAAATTGGCCTCAGTCTACTCTTAGTATTTTTTCATACACTGTTACCTCTTTTATTTCAGATGAGCTACATGAGATGTTCACTGCAGCAAAACTTGAGAAAGTGCAGAACTTGGTGGACAGACGGCTGCAGGTGAACAGAGGCAAACAGCTCACCATGTACAGGGTTTGGATCCAGTGCAAGTACCGGAAGGTTCCTGTTCAGCCGCCTGAGGAAGAGGAGAATCACTGACTGCTCTAAATCACAACTGGACTTGCAGCTGAAATGGACACAGTGCCAGCACTTTTTTTCTGGAAGTGTATGGAAATGAAAAACTCTTCTATGATCAACACTGAGCAGTCGAAGGCCATGAAGGCTTTTAATAATCTCAGCTGTTATAAAGTTGATGGTCTGGTAATCTGGCTAGTGTCTCTGATGGTGCTACAACCCTGTGAGAAATACTATGTCAGATTTTCTGACAATGAATTCAGTGAAACAAGTGTTTATATAATGATGTATACTGATGCTGTTTGTACTGAACTGATGTTTTGAAATAAAGTGCATGTTTTTTAACATAAGCTCATGGCTGTTGTTACTTATTTTTATTACACATGTACCTTTCACATTTGAACTGATATGATACAAACGCCCTGTACCTGGGAATCGATACCAATGCCCAACTGTACCAAATTTATGTGGTGAGAAATTTTGATTTATGTTCTAATAAAATCACAAGATATTTCAATTCAACATATTTATTCCTCCTATATATATATGAACTTTAATTCAAATGTTTGTTCTGTAACATCACAGTTGTTTTACAAAAATGAATTCAACAACTACGCAGTGTTTTTTTTTAAATATGCAGAAATTAAAAACCAGCTCTACTTACTCCGTGGAAAATCACTTTCTCTTCCACCTTCTCACAATCACAAGGATGTGTTGAGGTACTAAAACATGTTATGGTTTGATTCGACTTGAATCGGCACTGGGACAACTGACGGAATTCAGCCTTTACCTATAAAAGTACAGAATTTGGGACTCGTCCCTGCAGCTCAGTTAGTTTTATATGCTGCATTTTATTTGAACTATGTGTACGCTACATTTTATGTGCAAGCAGTTTGATCAAAATTACATATTTAAAATGTAAAATGTTAAGAATGCAGAGGAGTGGTGGGCTTGTATAAGGTTTATCCCTAACTTTTTGTACTTTTTAAAATAGTCTGAATTTTCCGAAATTTTTTTGGCCCATTGAAATGAATGGAGAATGAATGGCTGTCCAGTACAGGCACAGAATGATTCTCTGAGGATCTGAAGGATCCCTTGAAGACCTCCAGAATTAATAAATAGGGCTGTTATTTATTTTTTATTATTTATCTACACTATGCAAAGCTTTTTGTAAAACTACCTCATGTTAATTCAACATCTTTGCATTGCTCACCACAGTATCGTTATAATATTCTTTCAGCCTGTAAATGATAGTCTTGTCTATTTGTTGATAGTATTCTATATGTAAATTACTACTAATTTTATTATTTTATCTTTTTTCTCTCCTTTATGTCTTACCTTGTGCAAGAGAGCACAGTATACCAAAACAAATTCCTTGTTTGTTGAAGCATACCTTGCAATGAGCGTTGATTCTGATTCGTGTCACTAAGTTTGGCTCTGCTCCATTGGAAATGCTAAGGTCAGGGTTGTGGCTCAGCATTTCAACCTTAAGCATTTGCTGCAAGAAAGCGCTCAATGTTGAAATGGGTCTCAGCATTTCAACACTGAGCTTTTCCTGCAAGGGAATGCATGAGTGTTAGAATGCGGTGCTCAGCATTCCAACATCCATCAGGATTTGCTGAAAGGAAATGCACCCCCTCCTGAAGTTAATTAGTTGATATTATTAGTCCTTTTAATTAATTAGCTGCTTTCATGGCAGTTTCTTGAAGGAGATATTCTCGTGGTTGGTTGATGATGATGTTTTTCTTAATGTTTGCAGATTTGAGCATCCAGGTTATCCCAACTTGTGATGGTTTTGGAGGTTATGTGGGTGGGCTCATAAATTGTATTGTTCAGAGGGATCTGCCATTGGGGCAGGCGTGGACTGAACGAAGGTGAAAATAGTTGAACAATCTCACGAGAAAATATGAGATTTTACTGATTATTGTTTACATTGCAAAAACATGAGATTCGAACCGAATCGATCCGGATTCAAGTGAAACGTTTGGAGACAACTTTGGAAACATATTGGTTTCTCCCCTGCGGCGAGGAAGGATTTCGGAGCCGAACTTCGTTTTGATCGAGCTGGAAGCGAGGACCCAAATTTCGTCGGGGAGAAAAAAGATAGGGGTAACTAACGCTAGTCTCGAGACTTTATTCACATTTGGAGGAAAACGCAGATTCTTAAAGGTTTTCTGGTTTGTGGAGTTTAATAACAACACCCTCGGTGGTTCACGGTATGGTGCTTGACGAGAAGGACGTGATGGGGATCCCCGCCTAGGGAGTTCAGCAAGGCGGGTTTGGGATACCCGGAGTTGTCGAGGCCTCCGAGGAAATCCACCGTCGTCTACCTTGAGCTGCACCCCGCGCTCGCGCGTCTCGAACGTTGGGAATCAGTACGCGAGGGACGCGGCGGTTGATGCGGCCTAGTCTGGGAGGGTCTGCCGTGCATCGGGGAAACAACGGGGTCGGTTTCAGGGTTCCCTTTGGAGGACCGAAAAACGTTAAATAGCAGTAAGTATACCCTACAGTTGTCGAAATTAACACCACTTTTTTAACAGGTCTCACTTAAGATGTCGTACCGAGGCTTCCTGACAACACGGAGCCGAGAAGATGCTTCATTTTGACGGACGAGTTCATGTTAGCATGTGGCTAACTCAATGCAGCTAACATAGGTGTATTTCTCAAAGAAATTGCCCTTTCTGTCACGAGTTGTGGTATTATTCTAATTAATTATATCCAAAAAGGAATATTGGGGAAAATGGCAATAATAAAATCCTTTATTTTGGGATGTTATTGGCAAAACAGATCTACTGTTAGCTCCAGATGCTAAGTGATGCCAACATTGTTAGGCTTGATAACTCATTTATTCTCACTAGCCTTGCATATATATTTCAATATAATACATGAGAACCATTATATTATTATATGAACTAGATTTTTTTTTTTTAACAATGAGTCATGTCTTAATATTTTAAAAGCTATGAATGATACAAGTGGAGTTGTTTATTAAATGTATGTAAAACAGATCACACACAGACACAGTAGCCAGATTTATACATAAGACTTCACCTTTGAACAGTACAGCAAACCAGACACGTATTGTCTTAAGTGGCCTTTCTCAGTCTTAGTACACTTGGCAGTTTCTCCATTAGTGACCTTTCATAACTCCAGCGCCTTGCAGCTTAGGCCTATAATGCCAGGGAGTTATCACATGATGCTATAATTTTCTAGACAATGACTGTACACATCTGGCAGATGTCTAATGCATATTTGGTCTCCTCATTGGCTATGTGTTAGATCAGGTTGTGCACAATTGTGAGTATTTGGTGGGCACTCAAGCTGAACACACATGATAGTGGAAAACATTATTGTCAGGCTTATTGATGACTCAGAACAGGAATTTTCCACATCCATATAGCTAAAAACAGCCATGACTCATCACAACCAGTGCCTTTTGAAATAGTGATCCGTCACTCCCACTTGAATATACCAGACCCTGCAACATCTTTCTTAATCTGTGCTCTTGTGTCTGCAGCCATGATGGAGGAACTGCATAGCTTGGACCCCCGGCGGCAAGAGCTGTTGGAGGCTCGCTTCACCGGGGTTGGCGTAGCTAAGGTTTGTGTTACAGCACATCTTGCTGAGGTGGGGCATTATACCTCACCCATCAAAGTGTCATAATCCCAGATTTTCTTGATTGTACGCTTCTGTAAGTCTCATTTCTTTGTCTTACTCTGCTTCAGTATCATTCTGCCGTTTGGCTTGGACAGGCTTGGCCCCACTCCTTTTCTTTGTCTGTCTCTGGAGAAGGTTGAGCTGTGTCTGTGTTTTTTGGCTGGTGTGATATGGCATCTCTCCCTGGCTCATGCTGAAGTGCCTGTATATGCAAGTAGCGATGCCTGCCAAAAAGGCCACAGACAGGACAAGGGTGGTAGGGGGAGGATAGATGAAGGCAGAAGAGGAATGCTGAAATAGTTCTTGACCAGGTGTGAGTGGGAGCGACATTTAGCCCTCCAGCCTCTCGCTTCGACATGGATGGAGCTGTCTTTGTGGAAGGTGATCTTGGAACAGTTAGGGAGCGAGAGTCAGTGCCAGGAGTGGGCTCTGTGCCAGCCATAGGCAGAGCTGAGCCCAGAGCATGGCATGGCTGCTGCCGCAGAGAAAATGGCGGCCTTCGCTGAGGCATTATCCCAAAACAGTCCTGTACGAGAAGACGT